>JAAALK010000287.1:2110938-2370663 GCA_019279435.1 Zizania palustris
ATTCTCGCTGACTTCGTCGCGGAGTGGACGTGGGCCCGAGAGCCCGCGAGCGCCAGCGCGGGCGAAGAGATTTGGACCATTTTTACGGATGGCGCTTACCAGGCCTCCGGGGCTGGAGCCGGAGCAGTCATCATCTCCCCTTCGGGTCAGCAGGCCCTGTACTCCGCCCGGCTAAGCTTCAAGGCCACTAACAACGTCGCAGAATACGAAGGTGTCCTCTTGGGACTTCGCAAGGCGCTCGCTTTGGGCGCCGCGCGCGTGATCGTGAAGACCGACTCCCAAGTGGTCGCCGGACACATCGACAAGTCCTTTCGAGCGAAGCACCCGGACCTCGCTTCCTACCTCGACTCCATCCGCAAGTTCGAAGCCTCCTTCAAGGGCATCTCCGTCCAGAACATCTCGCGAAGCGACAACGCCCAAGCGGATGCCCTCGCTAAGGCCGGGGCCGGCGCCCAGGCCTTGCCGCTAGGGGCTTTCTTCGAGGAACTCGCCCAGCCTTCGGTAATTCATCGACGCGAGACGATCGACCCCGCCGCCCCGGAGGAGAGCGAACAGTCGCCGCACCCGGCCCCAGTACTCTGTACAGCCAGCGTCGATTGGCGCGAGCCCATCCTCCGCGCGCGTCGCCGGCGGCGATGAAGTCCATCCCAGTCCGGAGCAGGTTCGCCTGCAACTCCGCGCGAGGTCATTCGAGGTCATCAATGGAATCCTGTACAAGTCCGGAGTATGTTCCCCGCTGCTCCGCTGCGTCGCGCATTCCGACGGTGTCGCCATGCTCCGGGAGATACATGAAGGGCTGTGCGGCAGTCACTTAGCGCCGCGGGCCCTCGCAGGCAAAGCTCTCCGGCAAGGCGTGTACTGGCCCACCATCATCGCCGACGCCGAAGAACTCGTCCGCAGCCTGCCAAGGTTGCCAGTGGATGGGCCGACGCAGTCACCGCCCCCCAGCAAAGTTGCTACCTATCCCTCCTGTGTGGCCCTTGGCCCGCTGGGGCATGGACCTCGTTGGCCCGCTCCCCAGAGCGAAGGGAAACCTACGCTTCGTCGTCGTCGCAGTCGAGTACTTCTCCAAGTGGGTCGAAGCGGAGCCTCTCACCACCATCACATCTCGAAGTGTCCAGAAGTTTTTCTGGCAGCATATCGTGTGCCGGTTCGGAGTACCCAAGCAGCTCACATTGGACAACGGAACGCAGTTTGATGCCGGCAGCTTCCGGGCATTCTGTGACGAGCTGGGAGTTCAGCTTTGCTTCGCGGCCGTGCGGCACCCCCAGTCTAACGGAGCAGTGGAGCGAGCCAACGGGCACATTCTGTCCGGCCTTCATAAGCGTATTGTCGGGTTGGCCCGAGGCACGTGGCCCGACGAACTACCCAAGATCTTATGGTCCATCCGGACGACCGTTTCCCGGGCAACGGGCTTCACCCCGTTCCGCCTTATGTTCGGCGACGAAGCGATGATGCCAACGGAGCTCCGCGCCGGTTCACTGCGTGTCGTAGCACCCGAAGTTGAAGATGAGCGCGCCGTCTCCCTTGACCTAGCGGAAGAAACGCGGCTGCGCGCCGTCGCCAACCTGTCCCACTATCAGAAGGAGACCAAGGGGTGGTACGATACCAAGGTTAAGCGCAACGAGTTCCAACCAGGGCATCTCGTCCTCCGCGCAGTGGTCGCTCCCCCCAAGTTGGGCAACAAATGGGACGGACCGTACATCGTTACGAAGTCCGGACGGCCGGGGTCTTACCGTCTCGCTACACTAGAAGGCGAAGAGCTGAAGCATTCATGGCACGCTGGGGACCTGAAGCGCTACTTTCCGTAACACTACCAATGTACTTTATTTGCGGCTATCGCCGCCTGGTTGTATCCCCCATCTGGGAAATAAAATTTTCAGCCAACTATTCCGACCGACACAACTCGCGACGCGCCCTCATATTCGGGTTCCGAGCTATGCCTCGACGCACCCTCACATTCGGGTTCCGAGCTGTGCCTCGACGCACCCTCGCATTCAGGCTCCGAGCTCCGGCTCGACGCGCCCTCATATTCGGGTTCCGAGCTATGCCTCGACGCACCCTCACATTCGGGTTCCGAGCTGTGCCTCAACGCACCCTCGCATTCGGCTCCGAGCTCCGGCTCGACGCGCCCTCATATTCGGGTTCCGAGCTATGCCTCGACGCACCCTCACACTCGGGTTCCGAGCTCCGGCTCGACGCGCTCTCACAATTGGGTTCCGAGCTATGCCTCGACGCACCCTCGCATTCGGGCTCCGAGCTCCGGCTGGACGCGCCCTCATATTCGGGTTCCGAGCTATGCCTCGACGCGCCCTCACGCTCGGGTTCAGAGCTACGCCGGTGTGACGCGCACCGTCTGCTCTCCCTCTCCTAAGCTACTTAGCGCCCAGCTAGTAAACCAGCTACCCGCCAAACGGGGGGGGGAGGAAGAGAGAGAGAGCGAGGCGCAAGCTGCAGCAAGCATATGAAGCGTACAATAACAAGCGCATAAGCATACAATGTTCATTACAAGCAAAGGAGGAAGTTAAGAAAAGTTCTCGTCCAGGCCAAGAAGGAACCGCGGGCCCCTTCGGTTAGACGGACCGGAAGTCGTGCTCGCCCCCCGACCGGACCTTTCCTTCCTCTTCCTGCGCTCCTCTTCCTTCTTTTGGGCGCGGAAAGTTCTCTGGTCCTCCTGGAGCTGAGCCCAGCTACGCAGGTCGCCCCCCTCCGGGGGCGCTCCCCCTAAGTCAGCCTCCGTATCGGACCAGTCAACCGGTTCGGAGGGCGAGGACGGCGAGCGAGACCCCCTCTCTTCGTCCTTCACATGCTTCAGAACCCCCTGAAGGACGTCAGAGTCCACACGTCCGTCATTGCCGCGGGGAAGAACGAAGCGCGCGGGCCGGTTCGCCCGCACAGCTTCGAGGATGGCCCAGCGATGCCGAAGGGCGTCGTCCGGTTCAAGTACCTCGACATCAAGATCGCGACCGCAAACACCCTGAGTAAGTCCCGAAAAAGTAGTCTTTATTAATATGACTGAGTTCCCTAAGCTATTACAGGATAAGGCTGAGACCAACCCCTAGAGCTACACCTGCGGGTCCGGCAAACGGGCCGAGGCTGAAGGGTTCGAAGGGGCTGGAGGGTCGCGCGCGCGGAGTGCTTCCTCCAGCCAAGCCTGGATCGCCGCAGGGCCTTCGGTCTGCCAGGTCGCCTTGAGCGCCCTCCAAGCTTGGGTCAGGGTGGAGCTTGGCGTCCGAAGGTGGTCCCCCGTGAAGGCGACCGGGTGCGGACTCGAAGGCGAAGGAACCGGAAGCCCGGACGCCTCGAGGTGTCGGAGGATTCCGTACGCTGCCACCCGAGCGGACACCTCGCCGTATTGATCCATGGCAAGCTGTATCTGCCGGACGGCAGATCGAACGAACTTCACTCGGCGGACCAGGGGCTCCCGGGCGATGTCGAACGTGCCGCAGCCAGTGCCGTAGCGCGCCAACATCTTCCGCAAGGATTCGGCGGCCTCGGCCGCCGTCTTCCCGGCCTCGGCGAGCTCCTCGGCGGCCTTCCCGTTCCGCGAGTTGAGGCCCGCCTCGACCTCCTCCAAATGAGTCACCCGAGCTCCGAGGGCTTCGACCTTGCGTTCCGCCTCCGAGGCCCGAGCTTGGAGCTGGGAAACCTCTTCTTCGAGCCGATCAGCCTCCGAGGCCCGGGCCCGGAGTACCTCCGCCTCAGCGGCTCTGGTTCGGAGGGCACTGACCTCCGCTTCCAGCTCGTCGGCACGGGCGGCCCTGGCCCGGAGCCCCTCCAACTCCGTGACGCGGGCCCTGAGCGAGTCCGCCTCCGCTGCTTGGGCCTCCAGCGCCGCCACCCTCGACGCCTGGGATCGAAGGACCTCGGCCTCCGACGAGCGCTCGCGGGCCAATCTCTCCGCGGCCGCCACCCGGGACGCGAGCCCTGCGGCGTACGCCTCGTGATGTTCGCGCTCGAGAAGCAGAGCGGACATCTGCCCCTGCGCCAGCGCCACCACCTGCATGCGGAGAAGTGGTCAGAAGAGCCGCGACGAGGGCGTCAAGAGCGTCCAAGGAAAGTACCTGGCCTGCGGCCGTCTCGATGGCCCTTCCGAGGTCCAAGCTATCCGATCGCCCCAGCTCGCCTATCACCGGGGCATCGCGCAGCCGCAGGTAGTAGTCATGGATCGGGGCCACTCTCGAGGCGAAGTCCTCCCCCACCGTCAGGAAAGGGCGCAGAAGCGGCACGGAGTCGCGCGCGGTTCGTAGGTCGGCGGGAGGCTGATGCCGGACCCCGACGCCCCCGGCGGGCTCCCGAGGGGCCCCCTCGGCGCTCCGGGACTCCGCCTCGTCCTGTGGATTCAAGCCCCCCTTCGCGGTGACAGGGCTCCGGACCTCGCATCCGGAGCATCTGCCGGTTGGCGGTCGGCTGGCTCCATGCCTCCGGCCGAAGTACCTGCACAAGCAAACGGGAGTTAAATACAGGAAAGCTCCTTGCGCACGGAGAGGCGTGACGAAGTTACCGTACCCGCGTCCGCAGTATCGTCGACGCGGTCCGGAGGTTGAAAGTGGCCCGACGGGCTTGGGCGGAAGAAAAGATTATCGATGGAGTTCGGCGGAGAGCCCGCCACCGCCGCGGCCAGCTCCGCCTCCTTGTCGGCGCTCCTTTCAACGCCGGCGAGTGGGTCAGCTAGGCCCCCGTGGCCCAAGCTGTCCGTAGCCCTGCTTTCGAGGGAACCCGCGGAGCCGCCCGCTGAAACGGGTATCGGAGAGGAGGCGGTCCCCGGGCGGGGCGGCGCGGGCTCCGTTGGGGTCGGGCGAAGGAGAACATCCTCGCGCCCCCCGGTGCTCGGCTGGATCGGTGGAATCGGAGCCGGGACCTCCGGAGGATCTCCTGACTCTGATTGGACTCCTTCGCTGGAGCCCCCTCCCTCCGAACGAGAGGCCAAAGAAGGTCCCGGCGACGCGCGCTTCGGCCCCCTCACGATCCTCTTTTTCTTCGAGCGGCTCGGAGAAGAGCAACCGTCCGCATCGCCCGCCTTCCTCTTCGAGACGTCCCGGAGGATCTCGCCCTCCGGTAGAGGCGGGGGCGTGAGCTCGAGCGCCCCCCACACTCTGTTGGAGCGTTCCCAGGAGCCCACCAGCTCCAACCGGCGGGCCCGCTCGGCCGCGGTGGGAACCCCCAGGATCCTCTCCGCCAAGCGAGCGATCTCTTCGGGTGTCCGAGCGACGAGCGATCCTGCACCTTTTCGTCAGAGCCGGGGTATCCCTCAAGCACGCAAAAACAAGACTGAAGGCGAAAGAAAGCCGAGACTTACCAAGTTGGCGAGAGAGCTCCGTCGGCACCGACGCGTCCCGGCTGCTCCGGAGCAAGGCGGGCCACTCCTCCTTCAGCGGAGGGATCTCGAGGGCCACGAACTCCTCCGCCAAGTCCCGCATGCTCATCCAGCGGGCGACGATTTGGAGAAGTTGTACCCTCGCCGAGATGGCCCCGGAGTTGACTTCGACCCGCGCCTCTCTCCGGAACCAGATGTGGCGCGGTATTCCGGCCAAGCCGGAGGTGAGCCCTACGCGAACGTAGAACCACCGATTTACCCACTTCGAGTACCACCTTTCGTTGGTGGCCTTCGCCGGGAAGGAGTCCGCGTACCTCCTCCGGAGCTGGAAGTTGATGCTCCCGAAGGCCAGCACCCGGCCGTCCTTTTTCTTCGGCTGGCAGAGGGCTTCGTGCATCTCAGCGAAGACCTCCGCCCTCCCTTCGCAGCCTTCAGCGCGCATGGCCCACTCGAAGATGGCGAGGCGGGCCACGGCGTTGGGGGACAGCTGCGGGAGCTCCAGATGGAACGCCTCCAGGACCCCAGCAAGAAGCTCTGAGGCAGGGAACCCCAGGCCCGCGTCGAAGAAGGCTTCGAAGACGACGACCTCGCCTTCCCGCGGCCGCGGGGCCGTCTCCCGCCCCGGCCTTCTCGCCGGCGTCTCTGGGCCGAGGCGGTTCCTGGTCGCCTGCTCGATCGAGGCTTCAGTGCAGGCAGACGCCCCGAGCTCCAGTGTCTGTTCTCGGAATCGCTCGGAAGCGGGGCGGAGCTCGCGCGCGCCGCGCACCTCTGGCGTGTCGGTCGCCGCCGCCGCCGCCGCGGCCGTCATCTGGCGCTGCAAGAAGCGCGGGTCCATCGCCATTGTGGGAACCGGCTTCCTCGACATTCTTGGAGAGAAGATGGGAGGAGCGTAAGGCTCAAAGGGTGAGTGGGCAATGGACTAAGCGATCGCGGTTGGCGCGTGAGGGTGAAGGAAGAAGAAGCCGTGAAGGGCAAGTGTATATATATCTTTCGGGAAGGCTGGCGGTTCGACTCCCGATTCGGTTAGCGTGTGAACGTGGCGGTTTACGCGGCGCCGCATTCAAAACTGGGTGGCGCATCAGGGCGCGGGGGGCGATCTCTCGGCGATCCGCCTCTTCGGTGCCGCCGGCACGCGTATTAACTGCTCTCGGCGGCGCTCGCTCGGCCCCTCGGGGGTGGAGCCCCCGTAGTCAAGATGCGCCAGTCTCCGGTCAGATCGGTCAACCCCCCCTCGGTGCCTCGGAGGCGGGCGGAGGCCCGAGGCAGGGTCTAATTCCCCGGTCTCTCGGCTCCCCGTCTCAGTGCGCTCCGGCGCCCCGGCGGATGCGGCGCCCTAAAGCGAGGTACGCACTCTTGTGAATTGGCGGGATTATCTTGTGCGCTTCCACCCCCTCCCATTGCAGGACTACGAGCGGGAAGAAGCGAGGGGCTACTGTTGGGGGAGATAATCCCTGGAGTCAGCGGGGTGGGCCCCCCAGCCGGAGGGCCCAGGCTTGATGACGGAGGTCACCGTCCGGAGGAGCGTGGCCGGAGGTCACCTTCCGGAGGAGCGTGGCCGGAGGTCACCGTCCGGAGGAGCGTGGCCGGAGGTCACCGTCCGGAGGAGCGTGGCCGGAGGTCACCTCCCGGAGGAGCGTGGCCGGAGGTCACCGTCCGGAGGAGCGTGGCCGGAGGTCACCGTCCGGAGGAGCGTGGCCGGAGGTCACCTTCCGGAAGAGCGAAGCCGGAGGTCGCCCTTCGGCGTAGGACACAGGAGCCCGCCTTCCGGGGGCTGAAAGTCCGGGGCTCTCGGCAGGCCCGGCGAGACGAGCCCAAAGAGAGTCTTGGCGGGAAAAGGACCAGGCGGTCGTGCGAAAGGACAAGATCGCGATCTTCTGAGCCGTGTCGGGCGGCGCAGGAAGCATCCGACACGGCCGATACGCTGTCAGAGTCGAATCTTCTTGTCTGTACTATGTACCTCTTTGTCTGTACTACCGGTCAGGGTTGGTCGGGTGGCCGTTGGCAGCCCGGAGGCGCTTAGTCCTCTGGGCGGGGCGCCCTATAAATACCCCCCCACTACAGTTGTAACGGACAGGCAGTCCAAAGCATTGAATACACTACTCTTGTTTTCCACTAAAACCTGCTGGTTCGATCCGTCGTTCCAACATCGGGCTTCTCGAAGATGGCATTGCGCGGGCCAAGGTTCAATTGAGCGACCTCGGCCTCGTCCTGCGGCAGGGCAAAATTGGTAGGTAATGTGATGATGTTGAAGTACATCGCTTGGGGTGTGGGCCTTTCAGAAATGGGCGAGTAATCGTCGTCGAGCATGTCGTCGTCATCACTCGGACTAGGAGCCGGGTTGGTCATTTCAACCGGCTTCTCCCTCCATAATTGCTTCGTAGCTAGCCGAGGGCGGAACTCTTCGAAGAGAGCGTCGCGCTCGATCTCGGCTTTCCTCTTGTGCATCTCCTGTGCCCGTAGTCGTTGTAGGCGTCTCTTCTGTGATTTGGACATGCCTGGAGGAGACAAGATGGCTGAGGCTTGGTGCCGGGTGCCACTGTTTGACTTCTGTTAATTCTGGCTGAAGTGGTACTGTGCCCTTTGGCCTTGGGTACCCTTTGTTCGGAGGGGTCTTCGATGCGAACCCCGTCGGACAGACCGGCCTCGTTCGGCAGATCGAACCAAGCTTCGGCGCAGAGCTCGGCCGAGGCATGAGGCTTACGTCCCTCAGACCTCGGCGACAAAGTCTTCGGGATTGGGACTTCCTGAGACCCAACTCTGATGGTTATGGCTTCAGACTCCCTAACTTCGGCCTCCGCGTACTCGCACCCTTTAGCCTCACTCTGCATGGTCTGATTCGGAGGCACCACGGATAGCCTATGGACGATGCCCTCCTCCGCTGCGTATGTTTTACCCTGCCATCCAAAGTACTCCGAAGGAAAACAAGGCATAGTGTTAGGCTGCGGAGGATACCTCGACCCAGATACGTACGGAGCCCACGGGGTCCCCGCCCAGTCATACGGTGGAGGCATCGACGGCTCTAGTGGCCTCGCCCACTGTGAGCCGAACCCGTTACCTAGAGGGGGGTTCGTCCAAGTCGAAGGTATCTCGTACCACACCAGCGAAGGGTCCTGCTAGGCCAGAGGTACGTTCGGCCAGTGCGGGATGAAGCCTCCCATCGGAGACGTCCAACATGGTGCGGGATTCGGCCATTGGGCGCCGAAGTTGTTGCATGGGCGACCCGACCATTGGGGTTCGAAGTTGCCGTACGGGGGGTTCGGCCATTGTGACTCAGAACCACCATGCGGAGCATCATGCCACTGCGGCCCGAAGCCTTCATGCAGAGGGTTCGCCTGCTTCGGCATGAAGCCGCCCTTTGAAGGTCTTAGCCCCTTCGGCTGTTTTAGTTTAGCGCGCGGACCTGCTTCCTAGGCCCTTCTCTGATGCTTGTTTAACAACATATCATATGACACCTTCGGCCTCTTGCGAGCCTTAGCCGAAGGGGTATTAACGTTCTATTTCCACACTCCTACCTCGGGGTTCTTTGGTAGGAGTGTGCGAGTGCGCGGTTCTCCAACAATTACATATTTCCCTTTAGCAGACTCAGCCTGTTCTGGCTGAATCAACACCTTCTTTTCACCGACGTCGACGATGTTGACCGGAAAAGGATCTTTATCCAGCTTCATCTTTGGATCATGGTCTATCTTCAATCGTACTTCTTCTATGGCCGGTTGTATCTGCCGTTGAAAAACATTGCAATCATTAGTATTATGTGAATGTGAATCATGCCACTTACAGTATGGATGCTTCTTTAACTCATCGGCAGGTGGAATGACTTGACCCTTAGGTAACCTGAGAAGCTGACTTTTTAAGAGAAAATCAAATATTTTATCACATTTAGTTATATCAAACGAGTTCTTTACCTCAATAAGATGATTCTTTGTGGGGGATGGTTGTAACTCGAAGCAAGTTACAGGTTTATTTTTAGTGTTCCAAACCCATTCGGCCGCGTACATGTCGGCCGAATCCTCTTCCTCTGACTCCTCCTCATTAGAGCATTCCATGATGTGGATTTCGGCCCTAGGCTTGCTAAACGTCTTAATAAATTTCTTATCTTTGGCTCGACCTTCTTGGACTAGAGCCTGCTGTAGAACTTGGCTAACTTCTAAAAAGTTTTGGTTATCTAACCTTTCTTTAATTTCAGAACGCAACCTGTTAAACGCTAACTCTGCCAAGTCCCTCTCTGAAATATTAAGGCTAAAACATTGGTTTCTAGTATCCCTGAAACGCTTGATATACTCAGAGGCGCTCTCACTAGATTTCTATTTGACCGATGTCAAATGTGAAAGTCTAAGTTCTGTCTCACCAGTGTAGAAATAATCATGGAATTTCCGCTCCAAATCGCCCCACGTGTGGATGGAGTTCGGCGGGAGCGCCGAAAACCAAGTGAATGCGGTGCCGGATAGCAAGAGATCGAGAAAATAATCTAACCTTGAGGGCATCTATCCCGCTAACCTCTCCACACTGCGCTAAAAATTGACTAACGTGCTCTAGTGTGGTCTTGCTACCCTCGCCATCGAACTTGGTGAATTTAGGGATCCTATAGCCGTGGGGGTAGGGTACCGTATCAAGATGGTCGGGGTAGGGCTTACGGTAAACCCTAACCCATCCCTTGGGCACAAAGCCAGCACACTCCCTAAATAGTGCGCGAACCTGCTCCTCTATATCATCTTGGTATGTTGCTTGTGCGCGCCTCTCATGCGGGGACATGACACGCGGTGGGATATCGGCGTGTCGGCCATGGGCGTCTTCCCTACGCGCTATTTGTGTGACGTGCTTGTGTCTGGGCGTCTGCGCGTGTGGTGCGGGCAGCGCGGGTATTGGCGCAGGTGGTGTGTGGTATGCAATATTAGTTCGATCGTAGGTATAATGATTGGTCTCGGCCATAAGTGATGAGGCCGGAGACATGATCGTGCCAGTGCTGTCGTTAGTTCTACCGTATACATGGTTTGCCGGAGGTGCACTAGCTATGGGAATCGGGGGTACGACCTCAGTGAAGCCGAACCTTCTAAGAGTTGCCTCTACTTGGGAGCTGACTGTAGAATCTAAGCGGTTGGCTAGCGAGGCGCTAACGGCTTGATCCACTGATGCGGCTATTTTCTGCTCAATTTCTAAAGAAGATAAACGAGGCGATACAGGTGTTACCTAGACCTGAGCAAGGTTAGGGGTGACGATGTCGCGCTTGATGAATCCTGCGTGTGTCTTGACGTAGCCCCCAAGCATCATGTGTTGGAGTGCCTTTAACTTTGCTTCGATCTCTGCTCGGTCTTCTGCGGGGATATCTTCAAGTGTAGGTGGCAATATGTTGCGGTTGTCGATATCCGCACCTCCTATTGCGTCCATCGGCGGTGTAGGCGTAGTAGACGATGTAGATGTACCGGTGGCCGATGTAGATGTACTCATCATGTTGGTGTAGCCTTCCCCAACAGAGTCACCAAAAAGTGTGTTGACACGAAGACATGCCCCGCACTTAGGTCAGTTCGACGATCCAAAAGTGCAGGAATACTTAAGGACAAGCCTAAGAGTGACGTGGCACCGACGTCACGTTACAACTACCCTTAATAGTGATAAGGGGGGTGGAGTCGCCAGGCAACCAGATTACACAAAATAATCCAATTAGCCGAAAAAGATAGATTAAACAGAATAAAAATCAGCAAACCAGTTGGAGGCCCACCTGGTTCGAAGTCTGATGCGAAGGGGTGACCGAAGTGTACCTTCGACGTCCGGTGCGAAGTACTCCGCCGAAGGGTGTTTTGTTGTTCGGACTGATCCAGTCGAAGATGGACTCCAAATTGATCTGGACGCGATGATCACCTCCGAACAGCGGGGTTTGGTGTGAGATCTCCGATACAGCAAACTACGAAATAGTGACGCGAAGACCACGCGCGAGTGCAACTTCATCCGGTGCGGAGTATGGTTGTGGCGAAGCCCGTTGCGACTAAGTTTGCTAGCGAAGCCTGTTGCCGAAGCCTGAGGTCCCGCCGAATGGTGTCCTGGGGACCTCTGAAACCGATGTCTCAGCTCTTGACACCTTCGACGAAGTGGCTCCGAACGTGCGAACCTGCAACAGAAGAGTGCGAAGTACCAATTCGGCCTGAGGACCGAATTTTGCTAAGTGTTGCACTAGTAGCGAAGGTAGAAATCTATTACGCAGATTAGCGGATACTTCACAGGAGAAGTACCAAGGCGATAGCAATCTATTACGTAGATTAACGGATACTTCACAGGCGAAGTAACAAGGATTACCACTGTTCCATAGTGGCCGGCGGAGGGCTTCCACGCAAACAGGTACAGGAAAGTAAAGGTAAAGTAAATACGATCAAAGCATAGGCTTTGGTTTGGTTTGAGTTGGGGGGGGGTTATCGACACCGACCATGCCTCTCTATTTATAGGGGGTTAACTCCTAATCTAATCTTCTATTAATCCAGCTAGATAGAGATAGAGATTGAGCTAGTGATGCAAACAACACTATCTCTGCCAAGGTGGGCTTTGGCCAGGCCCGTCGAGGCCTGCTCCTCGGGCCGAAGCTTCGGCAGCGTGGGCCTCCGAAGGCTTCCAGGCCGAAGCCCATGGGCTGGCTAGAGGCTTTCGGAGCCCATAGCTCAATGGGCTTTGGCCCTGTAGGGCTTCAGACAGACCCTAGACATGTGTACTTTCGGCCCAAAAATGGCATTAATAGCTAGATTGTCAAAATATCAACTTTTAGTAATTCGGGCCAAAAGTACACATGTCCAGGGTCTGTCCGAAGCCCTACAGGGCCGAAGCCCGTTGAGCTATGGGCTCCGAAAGCCTCTAGCCAGCCATGGGCTTCAGCTAGGAAGCCTTTGGAGGCCCACGCTGCTGAATCTTCGGAAGCCTTCGGAGGCCCACACTGTCGAAGCCTTGGCCCAAGGAGCAGGCCTCGACGGGCCTGGCCGAAGCCCACCTCGACAGAGATAGAGTTGTTTGCATCACCGGCTAAATCTCTCTCTCTATCTGTCTGGATTAATAGCAGATTGGATTAGGAGTTAACCCCCTATAAATAGGGAGGCATGGACGGCGTGGAGAAGCCCCCAACTCAAACCAAACCAAAGTCCATGCTTTGATCGTATTTACTTTACCTTTACTTTCCTGTACCTCTTCGTGGGTTTGCCTGGAAGCCCTCCGTCGGCCACTACGGAATAGCTGTAATCCTTGTTACTTCGCCTGTGAAGTATCCGTTAATCTACGTAATAGATTGCTATCGCCTTGGTACTTTGTCTGTGAAGTATCCGCTAATCTGCGTAATTGATTGCTACCTTCGCTACTAGTGCAACACTTAGCAAAATTCGGTCCTCAGGCCGAATTGGTATTTCGCACTCTTCTGTTGCAGGTTCGCACATTCAGAGCCACTTTGTCGAAGGTGTCCAGAGCTAAGAGATCAGTTTCGGAGGTCCCCAGGACACCATTTGGTGAGACCGCAGGCTTCGGCGACAGGCTTCACCAGCATACTTCGTCACAGCAGGCTTCGCCATGACCATACTCCGCACCGGACGAAGTTGCACTTGCGTGTGGTCTTCGCATCACTATTTCGTAGTTTGCTGTATCGGATATCTCTCACCGAACCCCGCTATTCGGAGGTGATCATCGTGTCCAGATCCGTTCGGAGTCCATCTTCGACCAGATCAGTCTGAACACCGAAGCACCCTTCGGCGGAGTACTTCGCACCAAACGCCGAATGTATACTTCGGTGACCCCTTCGCATCAGATCTCGAACCAGGCAGGCCTCTAACTGGTTTGCTGATTTTTATTCTATTTAATCTATCTTTTTCAGCTAATTGGATTATTTTGTGTAATCTGGTTTCCTGGCGACTCCACCCCCCTTATCACTATTAAGGGTATTCGGAACGTGACGTCGGTGCCACGTCACGCTTAGGCGTGTCCTTAAGTATCCGTGCACTTTTGGATCGTCGAACTGACCCAAGTGCGGGGGCACGTTTTCATGTCAACACACTTTTTGGCGACTCCACTAGGGAGGTCTACGCCAACATGATGAGTACGTCTACATTGGCCACCGGTACATCTACATCGACTACTACGTCTACACTGCCGATGGACGCAATAGGAGGTGCGGATATCGACAACCGCAACATATTGTCACCTACACTTGAAGATATCCCCGAAGCAGACCGAGCAGAGATCGAGGCAATGTTAAAGGCGCTCCAAGACATGATGCTTGGGGGCAACGTCAAGACACGGGCAGGCTTCATCAAGCGCGACATCGTCACCCCCGACCTCGCTCAGGTCCAAGTAACACCTGTATCGCCTTGTTTATCTTCTTTAGAAATTGAGCAAAAAAATAGCCGCATCAGTAGATCAAGCCGTTAGCGCTTCGCTAGCCAACCACTTAGATTCGGCAGTCAGCTCCCAAGTAGAGGCAACTCTTAGAAGGTTTGGATTCACTGAGGCCGTACCCCCGATTCCTATAGCTAGTGCACCTCCGGCAAACCATGTGTACGGTAGAACTAACGACAGCACTGGCGCGATCATGTCTCCGGCCTCATCACTTATGGTCGAGACCAATCATTATACCTACGGCCAAACTAATACTGCATACCACACACCACCTGCGCCAATAGCCGCGCTTCCCGCACCACACGCGCAGACGCCCGGACACGAGCACGTCACACAAATAGCGCGTAGGGAAGATGACCATGGCCGACACGCCGATATCGCACCACGTGTCGCGCCCTCGCATGAGAGGCGCGCACAAGCAACATACCAAGATGATATAGAGGAGCGGGTCCGCGCACTATTTAGGGAGTGTGCTAGTTTCATGCCCAAGGGACGGGTTAGGGTTTACCGTAAGCCCTACCCTGACCATCTTGATACGGTACCCTACCCCCACGGCTATAGGATCCCTGAATTCACTAAGTTCAATGGCGAGGGTAGCAAGACCACACTAGAGCACATTAGTCAATTTTTGGCGCAGTGTGGAGAGGTTAGCCGGATAGATGCCCTAAAGGTTAGACTATTTTCTCTCTCGCTATCCGGCACTGCTTTCACTTGGTTTTCGGCGCTCCCGCTGAACTCCATCCACACGTGGGACGATTTAGAGTGGAAATTCCATGATTATTTCTGCATAGGTGAGATAGAACTTAGGCTTTCACATTTGACATCGGTTAAGAAAAAATCTAGTGAGAGCGCCTCTGAGTACTTCAAGCGTTTCAGGGATACTAGAAACCGATGTTTTAGCCTTAATATTTCAGAAAGGGACTTGGCGGAGTTAGGTTTTAATGGGTTATGTTCCGAAATTAAAGAAAGGTTAGATAACCAAAACTTTTTAGAAGTTAGCCAAGTTCTACAGCAAGCTCTGATCCAAGAAGACCAAGCCAAAGATAAGAAATTTATTAAGACGTTTAGCAAGCCTAGGGCCGAAATCCACATCATGGAATGCTTTGGTGAGGAGGAGTCAGAGGACAGGATTCGGCCGACATGTACACGTCCGAATGGGTTTGGAACACTAAAAATAAACTTGTAACTTGCTCCGAGTTACGACCATCACCCACAACCAATCGACTTAGTGAGGTCAAGTACTCGTTTGATATAACTAAATGTGATAAAATATTTGATTTTCTCTTAAAACGTCAGCTTCTTAGGTTACCTAAGGGTTAAGTCATTCCACCTGCCGATGAGTTAAAGAAGCATCCATACTGTAAGTGGCATGATTCACATTCGCATAATACTAATGATTGCAATGTTTTTCGACGACAGATACAATCGGCCATAGAAGAAGGATGATTGAAGATAGACCATGATCCGAAGATGAAGCTGGATAAAGATCCTTTTCCGGTCAACGCCATCGACCTCGGTGAAAAGAAGGTGTTGATTCGGCTAGAACAGGTCGAGTCTGCTAAAGGGAAAGATGTAATTGTTGGAGAACCGCACACTCGCACACTCGTGCCAAAGAACCCCGAGGTAGGAGTGTGGAAATAGAACGTTAATACCCCTTCGGCTAAGGCTCCAAAGAGGCCGAAGGTGTCATATGATATGTTGTTGAACAAGCATCAAAGAAGGGCCCAGGAAGCAGGTCCGCGCGCTAAGCTGAAACAGCCGACGGGGCCAAGACCTTCGAAGGGCAGCTTCTGGCCGAAGCAGGCGAACCCTCCACACGAAGGCTTTGGGCCGTGGTGGCCTGATGCTCCGCACGGTGGTTCCGAGTTACAATGGCCGAACTCCCCGTACGACAACTTCGAACCCCAGTGGTCAGGTCCCCCATGTAACAACTTCAACCCCCAATGGCCGAATCCCGCACCGTGTTGGACGTCTCCGATGGGAGGCTTCGTCCCACACTGGCCAAACGTACCTCCGACCTGACAGTACCCTTCGCTGGTGTGGTCCGATATAGCTTAGACTTGGCCGAACCCCCCTCCAGGTAACGGGTTCGGCTCATAGTGGGCGAGGCCACTAGAGCCGCTGATGCCTCCGCTGTATGACTGGGCGGGGACCCCATGGGCTCCGTACGCATCTGGGCCAGGGTATCCTCCGCAGCCTAACACTATGCCTTGTTTTCCTTCGGAATACTTTGGATGCAGGGTAAAACAAACGCAACGGAGGGGGCATCGTCCACAGGCTGTCCGTGGTACCTCCGAATTGGACCATGCAGAGCGAGGCCGAAGGGTGCGAGTACACGGAGGGCGAAGTCAGGGAGTCCGAAGCCATAATCATCAGAGTTGGGTCTCAGGAAGTCCCAATCCCGAAGAATTTATCGCTGAGGTCTGACGGAGGTAAGCCTCATGCTTCGGCCGAGCTCTGCGCCGAAGTTTGGTTCGATCGGCCGAACGAGGCTGGTCCGTCCGACGGGGTTCGCAGCGAAGCCCCCTCCGAACAAAGGGTACCCAAGGCCGAAGGGCACATTACCATTTCGGCCAGAATTAACAGAAGTCGAACAGTGGCACCTGGGACCAAGCCTCAGCCATCTTGGGCTCCTCCAGGCATGTCCAAATCAGAGAAGAGACGCTTACAATGACTACGGGCACAGGAGATGCGCGAGAGAAAAGCTGACACCAAGCGCGACGCTATCTTCTAAGAGATCCGCCCTAGGCCAGCTACGAAGCAGGTATAGAGGGAGAAGCTGGTTGAAATAACCAACTCGACTCCTAGTCCGAGCGACGACAATGACGACATGCTCGACGACGATTACTCGCCCATCACTGAAGGGCCCGCACCCCAGGCGACAGACATTAGCATCATCACATTACCTGCCGAGTTCGCCCTGCCGCAGGACGAGGCCGAGGTCGCTCAATTGAACCTCGACCCACACATTTCCATCTTCGAGAAGCCCGAGGACTCGGCTCGCCATCTAAATACCCTCTATGTCAGAGGTCACATCGATGGGAAGCCGATTTCCTGAATGCTCGTCGACGGCGGTGCCACTGTTAACTTAATGCCTTATTCGTTGTTGAAGAAACTTGGCAGGGACGAGGATGACCTAAGAAGACTAACTTGATGCTCAACGGCTTCAACGGCGAGAGCTTCGAGGCCAAGGGGGTACTCTCTATGGAGTTGATGGTGGACGACAATACATTGCCAACAGCATTTTTCGTCGTCGACGTACAAGGTAACTATAGCGTGTTACTCAGACGCGACTGGATTCACGCAAACTGTTCATTCCCTACACTAGTGCTTGATACAGGTGGAGGTCATCCCCGCAGATACTTCGGCCCAAGTAGCTTTGGCCGATGTGTCGGTTGACGCCGTCCATATCAAAGTAGAGTATCTATCAGGTAGAGATCTTTCGGATTACAACTTTGTTAGTGTATCCGGAGGACGGTTTGTACCAGTGTCTGTAAAGTCGGCTGGAGTAGCACTGCTATTTTTGTATTAATAGTCATGTCTAGCAAGAATAATCTAGATTGGCTAAAGTCTCGGGTGGAGCAATATTGGTCTAATAAAGACGGTATTGCCGAAGCCATCGAGGACATTAGCGAAGTAGAAAATTAGGGCAAGGTTTTGCGTTGGCCGATCCCTTGGAGGAGGTCGACATAGGTGATGGTAGCATCCCAAGGCCGACTTTTGTAAAACAAAATTTACAGCCCGATGAAAAGGTTGAAGTAATGAAGTTACTTCGGTCGTATGTCGATTGTTTCACATGGGAATACAGCGAGATGCCAGGGCTAAGCCACGAACTCGTGGAGCATCGGCTTCCCATCAAGTCTGGATTTAGGCCTTATAAGCAGCCTCCCCGTCGCTTTAATTCGGCCATCTATGACCGAGTTAAAGAAGAAGTGGAGCGACTACTCAAGGATGAGTTTATTAGGTCGTGCAGGTATGCGGAATGGGTTGCTAACATTGTGCCTGTAGAGAAGAAAGGGAGCGGAAAGATACGAGTATGCATTGATTTCAGGGATCTGAACAGATCCACTCCAAAGGAAGAGTACCCAATGCCGATAGACGACATGCTGATCAACGATGCTTCAGGACACAAGGTACTAAGTTTTCTTGATGGCAATGCTGGTTATAATCAAATCTTTATGGCCGAAGAGGACGTCTACAAGACTGCCTTTCGATGCCCTGGTTTTGTCGGTTTGTTCGAGTGGGTCGTCATGACTTTTGGTTTGAAAAATGCTGGCGCCACGTATCAGCATGCTATGAACTTGATCTTTCATGACTTGTTAGGAGTTATGTTAGATGTTTACATCGATGATGTCGTGGTCAAATCAGACGCTATGGGAAACCATTTAGTCGATTTGAAGGTTGCTTTCGATAGGATGCGACAGTTTGGGTTGAAGATGAACCCACTTAAGTGTGCTTTTGGTGTGTCGGCGGGTAAGTTCTTAGGTTTCATGATTCATGAGAGAGGCATAGAAATTGATCCTAAGAGACTTGAAAAGATTATAAACGTTGCAGCGCCGACATGCAAAAAGGATGTGCAAAAGTTGCTTGGCAAGTTGAACTATCTGCGTCGCTTTATATCCAACTTGTCTAGCAAGATTGATGCCTTTGTCCCTATACTCTGGCTAAAAAATGAAGTCGAGTTCACTTGGGGGGAAAGTCAGCAAAGTGCTTTTGAGAAGATCAAGGAGTGCTTGTCATCACCGCCCGTGGTGAGAGCACCCAAAGCCGGGATTCCGTTTCGGCTATACATCGCCGCTAAAGATAGCGTGATTGGAGCCGTGCTAACCCAGGAGGTGGAGGGGAAGGACTACATCATCACGTTCTTGAGCCGCCGCCTCCTGGACGCCAAAACCATGTACGTGTTTGTGGAGCGATTAAGTTTATCACTTTATTACGCATGCACCAAGTTACACCATTATCTTCTCCCCACCACATGTGTTGTCGTCTGCTAAACCGATGTTATAAAGCACATGTTACAGAAGCCGATTCTAAGTGGAAGAATCGGAAAATGGGTTTACGCGTTGATTGAGTATGATTTGGCCTATGAGCCCCTAAGAGCGATGAAAGGCCAAGTCGTAGCCAACTTTATAGTTGATCATCACATAGATGTTAGCGGGAGTGATGCTATCGCTCTAGTTGTGGTAGTACCATGGAAAATCTATTTTGATGGTTCGGCTAGCAAGAGTGGCCAAGGTATTGGAGTGGTTCTCATATCGCCTAATGGTATGCGCTTTGAAACCTCGGCCCGACTGGAGTTTTCTTCCACTAATAACCAAGCCGAATATGAGGCTTTGTTGCTAGATCTTGAACTACTAGAGTCTGTAGGCGCTAAACATGTTCACACGTATGGTGATTCGTTGTTAGTAGTACAACAAGTAGCTAAGAATGCTCAATGTTTTAATGGCTTGCTGAATAGCTACTTGGACAAATGTCTAGGCATAGTTGCTACTTTTGATGATTTCAAAATATCTCACGTGTCAAAGAAGCCAATTTAGTCACCAATGATTTGGCTCAGCAAGCATATGGCTACCAAGTCAGGAGAGGGAGATTTTCCATATTGGAGAAGCCGATGTTTAGTCCAACTTTTGAAGCCAGTAAAGGTGGGCGGGCACACGCCTCGGGTCGAACCCCTCGGGCCACCGAAGGCCACCGCACGCTGAACCCCTGGATCGGAGTGATCTACCGATCAAAGGATCTAGCACGCCGGAGCCCATGGTGCGAAGCCTCCCGGATGGAGAAGGCTCCCCGGAGTCTGAACCCTCCGAAGAGCTTTGGCCCAGCACACTCCAAATGGCCACCTCGTCCATGCTTCAGCGGGAGCGGGAATGGCTCGGGGGGCACCCCGAAGTCAGTATTTTAGAAGTTTTTTCAGAAGGTGGATCAGCGAGGCCCTCTAAAACCCGTAAGGGTGATTGGAGAGTCCCAATCGTCCAGTATTTGAGAGACCCTAGCCGAAGGGTTGATCGGAAGGTTCGGCGACAAGCGTTCAAATTCGTGTTGGTAGACGACACATTGTATCGTCGAACCATCAACGGAGTGCTATTGAAGTGTTTAGACCATGAGTAGTCCCAGGTGGCTACAGGAGAAGTCCATGAGGGGCTTTGCGGCACTCATCAGTAGGCCCAAAAGATGAGTTGGATGCTTAAAAGAGGGGGTTTTTATTGGCCGACTATGACTGAAGATTGTTTCAAGTACTACAGAGGGTGTGAGGCATGTTAGAGGTTTGGCAACATCCAGTTAGCTCCTGCCTCATTGCTCAATCCTATTGTTAAGCCATGGCCGTTTCGAGGTTGGGGTCTAGAATTCATCGGCCAAATTCACCCTCCTTCCTCAAAAGGGCATCGGTTCGTGTTGATGGCGACGGATTACTTCACTAAGTGGACCGAGGTCGTACCTCTCAAGAACATGACTCACAACAAGGTACGTGATTTTATTTTAAAGCACATCATACATAGATTCGGCATTCCCCAAACTCTTACTACAGATCAAGGTAGTTCATTTGTTTCTGGAGAAGTAAGGGACTTCGCCGAATACTATGGTATTAAGTTGATAAACTCTTCACCTTTCTATGCTCAGGCCAATGGTTAGGCCGAGTCTAGTAATAAAAACGTGATTAAGCTTATTAAGAAGAAAATTGAAGAGTTTCCTAAAAGGTGGCATGAAGTGCTTTCCGAGGCATTATGGGCTTGTAGGATTGCAAAGCATGGTGCTACCAAGGTCAGTCCATATGAGTTGGTATATGGACAAGAGGTCGTTCTGCCAGTACAAGTAGATCTTGGCTCCTTGAGAGTGTTAAAGCAAGACAGCTTATCGGTCAATGAGTATGAGGCTCTTCTGAAAGATAGTCTGGAGGAAGTGACTGATAAGAGACTAAGGGCTTTAGAAGCCATAGAAGTGGACAAGAAGAGAGTAGCTAAAGCCTACAATAAGAAGGTTAAACCAAAATCATTTCAAATATTAGACTTGGTATGGAAAACGATTTTGCCTTTAGGCACAAAGAGTCCTGAATTTGGCAAATGGTCACCTAGTTGGGAAGGTCCTTTTAAGATAGCCAAAATCGCTCCTGGCAACGCATTCGTGTTGGAATCCCTACAGGGAGAGTGGTTTCGAAGATCTTTGAATGGTAGATACTTGAAAAGGTATTTCCCAAGTGTGTGGCAAACAACATAAAAGTGTCGGAAAGCCGATATTGGATGGTATCATCTTCATCTCATTGTGCTTTTAGTTCACTAGTTCACTAAAAGGCAAGCGGGCATGTGTTGATAGAAAAAAATGGCATTAATAGCTAGATTGTCAAAATATCAAGTTTTGGTAATTCGGGCCGAAAGTACACATGTCCTGCATGGCCGAAGCCCATTGAGCTATGGGCTCCGAAAGCCTCTAGCCAGCCCATGGGTTCGGCCAGGAAGCCTTCTGTTGGTGGAGATAATCCCGACGGCCAGGGGGCCCACCGCCAGGGGGTCTGAAGCCAAGGATACCGGAGGCCCCCCTCCGAGAGAAGGATACCGGAGGCCACCCTCCGGGAGAAGGTTGCCGGAGGCCG
This sequence comes from Zizania palustris, assembly GCA_019279435.1. NCBI lineage: Eukaryota > Viridiplantae > Streptophyta > Magnoliopsida > Poales > Poaceae > Zizania > Zizania palustris. Next base: position 2,132,193 of record JAAALK010000287.1, read on the forward strand.
CCCTCCGGGAGAAGGTTGCCGGAGGTCGCCTTCCGGGAGAGGGGGGCCGGAGGCCACCTTCTGGGAGATGAAGACGGGAGACCGCCGTCCGGTATAAGGATGCCAGAGGCCATCCCCCGAGAGAAAGACGCTGGAGGCCACCCTTCGGGAGAAAGATGCCGGAGGCCACCCTCCGGGAGAAGGTCGTCGGAGACCGCCCTCTGGGAGGGAATTGCCGAAGGCCCCTCCCTCGGGTCGCAGTAGCGAACCCGAAGGGAGCATTGGCGGGAAAAGGACGGGACAAATGTACAGTGGGACAGGATCGCGATCCTCTGAGCCGTGTCGGGCGGCGTAGGCAGCGTCCGACATGGCTGATACGCTGTCAGAGTCGAATCTTCTTGTTTGTACTGTATATAGTCCATTTTGTCTGTACTGTCGACCGACGGTTGGCCGGGTAGCCGTTGGCGTTCCAGAGGCGCTTGGCCTCTTGATGGGGCGCCTTATAAATACCCCCAAACTACAGTTGTAATGACACAAGCTCAAGGGGCATTGAATACACCACCCTCATTTCCACCAAGAAAACCTGCTGGTCCGATCCGTCGTCCCAACAGTTGGCGCCGTCCGTGGGGACCTTAGTCGAAGAAGTTATCGTCCTCTACACCCACTCACCAAACCATGTCAAGTCGAAAAGGAGCAAGCGCGGTTCCCCCGCGCCGGTCGGCCCGGACCGCCGGGGTCGAGCCCGCCGTGATCCCCGACCCTGGCCCTTCGGCCCCTGCCGATACGCCGGTCGGGGCACCTTCCCTGGAGCCAACCCAGATGCCGGAAGGGACGCCCGAGGCCGGAGGCCCCGCCGGCGTACCTGAGCCAACCTCCGTCAACCTGGCGGGGGTGCCAGAGGTACCGCCAGAGCAGCACGCTCCAGCCGGACCCCCGGTGGTGTCCCTTCGGACTGACTACGCCCGCTCTCGGGACCCCGATACCGCTTCAGGAGGAAGCGGGAGTCAAGCCGACGCCCTGGCCGCTGAAAATGTCCGGCTGAAGGCAGAGCTGGCCTTGTGGCGCCAGGAGGCGTCGCTCCGCCCTCCGGAACCCCTCCGCGCCGCGAAAGCTATGGCCGTGGCGCTAAGCGACGATGAAGATCCAGAGGGCGGAGAGAACCCGTCGTACGACGAGGAGTCCACCTTGCACCCGGACCTCCAGAGGGTGCGCTTCAGCTCGAAGTTTCGCGCCGCCAAGCTCCCCAAGTACTCCGGAGACTCCGACCCGGGAGAGTTCTCCCGCTCCTACGCCTTGGCCATAGAGGCGTCCGGAGGAAGCCGGGACACCATGGCTAAATGCTTCCCCCTGGCACTCGAGGGGATCGCCCTTCGGTGGTTCTGGTCGCTCCGACCCAGGACCATTCACTCGTGGGAGCAGCTGAGGAAGAAGTTCGTCAACAACTTCCAAGGAACCTTCGTGGCCCCCATGTCCACCGGGAGCCTCTTCCAAGTGAAGTAGCAGCCCGGGGAAACTTTGCGGCAGTACTCTCAGTGCTTCGCCCACACCAAGGCCCAAATCAAGGGGCTTTCGGCTTCCTCCGTCATCGACGCGGCCTGAGAGGGCGTCACCCACCCAGGTCTCCTCGATAAGCTCCACCGAAAACCTATCTCTTCAGTGGCGCAACTCATGACGTACTTCGAAGAGTACGCCTGGTCCGAAGAGGGCCAGATGCGCCGGCAAGCGATGGTAGCCCCTGTCCGGGCCCTGAGCGCCAGGGCGTATGAGGCCCCCTCGGATCTTCGCCGGGGCGCACGCCAAGCTTCCGACTTTCGCCGCCAGGAGCCCGGTCGGCAGGATCCCATCCTTCGGGACTCTCGGCGAGGCCGAAAGCACCTTCGGGGGGAAGTCCTCAGTATCACCCCCAAGCCCCCGCCAAGCACCTGCACACGCCCGGCAGAAGCCACCTAGCCGGAGCCAAGCATCCACCCCGGGTGATTTCCAGGGAAGCCTTTTACTGCAGCGTCCACGGCGAGAACCGGAGCCACGACACCGACTCCTGCCGAACCATACTCGCCCTTCGTAGCGACTACCTCGAGCGTAATGCCGGCCGCGGCTCCACCGACAGGGGGGTCGCTACCCCTCGCCCCGAAGCGGTCCAGGTAGTTGGGCGCCGCGAGGAGCCGGAAGTCCCGATCCCGGGTTCGGAGTACGGCGGAGCCCCGGTCCCCAAGCTCGAAGGCGCCCCAGACCGGGGGAAGCGAGTGGTCCTCCCCATATCCGGAGGGGGAGCCTTGGGGGCTCTTTCCAAGCGGCAACGCCGAGACTACGTTCGGGAGGTCGGGCACATCGGCACATCCGGCCCCTCGGCCCTCCCGGAGTGGTCTCATGTCCCCATCACCTTCTCCGCCGAAGATGCCTCCGGAGTCAAATTCCCGCACGCCGATCCCCTCGTCATTTCAGCAGACATCGCCGGAGCCAAGGTGCGTCGTATACTGGTCGACGGGGGGAGTTCCGCTGACATCATCTTCGTGCAGGCCTTCGATCAGCTATGCCTGTCGCGCAAGCACCTCTTGCCAGCTTCGCGCCCACTCCAAGGCTTCGCAAGCCCCCCGCTGGATGCCCTGGGCCAGATCCTGTTGGAAGTAACCTTCAGCGACTCCCCCCTGTAGCGCCGCAAAGAAATTCTGTTCGACGTCGTCGACGCCCCGTACGCCTACAACGCTATCTTCGGGAGGGGGATCCTCAATTGCTTCGGAGCCGTCGCGCACCACAACTACCTCTGCCTCAAGATACTGACTCCCGGGGGGGTGCTGTCAGTCCTGGGTGACCAGGCTGCAGCCCGCCGGGTCGAGTATGGCCATTCAGCACCGTTGGAGCCACGGCAAATTCACAGTGTCCGCGAGGGCGCCGAAGGAGCCGGCCTCGCGGGAAGCAAGGACCCCGAGCAGAAGGGACGCCCCGCCAAACCCCTCCCAGAGGGGGAAATCATCACCAAGACCCTGACTCAAGGAGGGAAGGATTACCCGATCAAATTCGGAGGGGGCCTGGAACCGGAGGTGTCGGCGCAGATCGAAGCTATCATCCGCGGCAACCTCGACATCTTCGCGTGGTCCGACGAGGACATTACCGGAGTCGACCGCTCGATCATCGAGCACTCGCTGGCCGTCGACCCGAAGGCACGGCCGGTTCGCCAGGGGCTCCGGAGGCTTTCCACCGAGCATGCTGAGCTCGCCAAGGCGGAGACGGAGAAGCTGCTTCGAGCAGGGGTCATCCGGGAAGTGAGTCATACCGACTGGTTGTCTAACCCAGTGTTTGTCCAGAAGAAAACATCTGGCAAGTGGCGCATGTGTATCGACTTTACTTCTCTGAATAAAGCTTGCCCCCGTGACCCCTACCCCCTGCCCCGCATTGACCAGCTAGTTGACTCCATGGCCGGAGCAGAGCTCCTCAGTTTCCTCGACGCTTATTCCGGATACCATCAGATCTGGCTAAGCCCGAAGACCAGGTGAAAACAAGTTTTGTCACTCCGGCCGGAGTATTCTGCTACCTCCGGATGCCCTTCGGCCTTCGCAACGCCGGGGCAACCTTCTCCAGGCTAATCTCCAAAGTCGTGGGTCATCAGCTAGGACGCAATGTGGAAGCATACATGGACGATATCGTCATCAAAAGTGCCACCGAAAGCCACCACGGATCAGACATAGCTGAGACCTTCGACAGCCTCCGGCGGTGTGGAATCCAGCTCAATCCGGACAAATGTGTCTTCGGAGCACACGCAGGGAAGCTGCTTGGGTACCTCGTTTCCAGCCGGGGCATCGAAGCCAGTCCAACGCAAGTTCAAGCGCTACAGAACATGGCCCCCCCTCAGAATCTGAAGCAAGCGCAAAAGCTGGTCGGGCGGTTGGTGGCCCTCGGGTGTTTTCTGGCAAAATCAGCAGAGCGCAGCCTGCCCATCTTTAAGGCGCTCCGAAGTTCCAGGCATTTCGAATGGACCCCCGAGTGTCAGGACTGCTTCCGACAAATCAAGGAATATCTCTCCAGCCTCGTGGCCCTCGCCACACCCTAGGCCGATAGCCCTTTATTGGTCTACCTCACCGCCTCCGGCACGGCAGCGAGTGCGGCTTTAGTTCAAGAGGAGGAGCTCGGCGGGAAGCTAATCCAATGCCATGTCTACTTCGTTTCCGAAGTCCTCGCCGGAGCAAAGGCTAGGTACTCCGAGCTCGAAAAGGTGGCCTACGCCCTCGTCATGGCCTCCCGGAAGCTCCAGCACTACTTCCTGGCTCACGACATCGTCATCCCGACTGCCTACCCGCTAGGCGACATGTTCCGGAACAGGGAAGCCACCGGCCGCATTAGAAAGTGGGCGGTGGAATTAGCCCCGTTCGGCATCTCCTTCGTCACCCGGACAGCCATCAAGTCCCAAATCCTCGCCGATTTCATCGCAGAGTGGACGATGGCCCGCGAGCCCGCGGGCGCCGAAGCAAGTGAAGGGGTTTGGACCGTCTTTTCAGACGGCGCTTACCAGGCCTCGGGGGCTGGGGCCGGAGCAGTCATTGTCTCCCCATCCGGCCAGCAGGCCCTGTATTCTGCTCGGCTGAACTTCAAGGCCACAAACAATATCACCGAGTACGAAGGAGTCCTATTGGGGCTCCGCAAGGCGCACGCGCTGGGAGCCGCGCATGTGGTCGTCAAGACCGATTCTCAAGTCATCGCCGGGCACGTCGACAAGAGTTTCCGGGCTAAGCACCCCGACCTCGCCTCGTACCTCGACTCCATCCGCATGTTCGAAGCAGCCTTCAAGGGTATATCCGTCCAAAACATTCCACGAGGCGAAAATGGCCAAGCCGACGCCCTCGCCAAGGCCGGGGCAGGGGCTCAAGCCTTGCCGCCAGGGGCTTTTTTCGAGGAGCTCACCCAACCTTCGGCGCCCCCTCGCAGCGAGGTATCCGCCTCCAACTCATCGGACGAGCCCCCACCGCCACCTCAGCCAGCCCCAGTCCTGTGCACGGTTGACGCTGATTTGCGGGAGCCCATCCTGCGCACACTCGCATGTAGCGAAGATGACCATCCTAGCCCAGACAAAGCTCGCCTGCAGCTCCGTGCGAGGTCATTTCAGGTTATCAATGGCATTCTATACAAGTCCGGCGTATGCACCCCGCTACTCCACTGCATCTCACACTCGGACGGAGTTGCCATGCTCCGAGAAATCCACGGGGGGCTATGCAGGAGCCACTTGGCACCGCGGGCTCTCGCAGGAAAGGCTCTCCGACAAGGCGTATACTGGCCCACCGTCGTAGCCGACGCCGAAGAACTCGTCCGCACCTGCCAGGGTTGTTAGTGGATGGGGCGGCGCAGTCACCGACCTCCAGCCAGCCTGCTACCCATCCCTCTGGTATGGCCTCTGGCCCGCTGGGGCATGGACCTCATCTGGCCACTCCCCAGAGCGAGAGGAAACCTGCGCTTTGCCGTTGTCGCCGTCGAATATTTCTCCAAATGGGTCGAAGCGGAGCCATTAACCTCCATCACATCCCGAAGCGTCCAGAAATTCTTCTGGCAGAATATTGTGTGCCGTTTCGGAGTACCCAAGCAGCTCACATTGGACAACGGAACGCAGTTCGATGCCGGACCCTTCCGGGCATTCTGCGACGAATTGGGAATCCAGCTCTGCTTCGCCGCCGTGCGGCATCCACAGTCTAACGGAGCCGTGGAGCGAGCTAATGGGCACATCCTTTCGGGCCTCAATAAACGCATCGTCGGCTTAGCCAAAGGGTTATGGCCCGACGAGCTGCCGAAGATCTTGTGGTCCATCCGGACAACCACTTCCCGGGCCACCGGCTTCACTCCATTCCGCCTCTTGTTCGGCGACGAAGCAATGACCCCAACGGAGCTTCGAGCCGGTTCGTTGCGTGTCACAGCACCCGAAGGCGCTGACGAGCGTACCATCTCCCTCGACCTGGCCGAAGAGACGCGGCTCCGGGCAGTCGCCAACCTATCCATGTATCAAAAGGAGACCAAAGCTTGGTACGATCCCAAGGTCAAGCGCAATGAGTTCCAACCCGGGCACCTCGTCCTTCGCACGGTGATCGCTCCCACCAAGCTGGGCAACAAATGGGAAGGACCCTACATTATCACAAGGTCTGGGCGACCGGGATCCTACCGGCTCACCACCCTAGAAGGCGAAGAGCTGAAGCATACTTGGCATGTGGAGCACCTGAAGCGCTACTTTCCGTAGAGTCGCCACTGTATTCCGCTAATGGCTGATGGCCCCTGATCTTGTATCCTAATTGTGTAATAAAATCACCAGACCAATATTCTCGCCCAGCACGAAATGCGCAACGAATCTAAGAATTTCGCTTCATCGAAGCTATCGGGTTCCGAGCTCTGGCTCGACGCACCCTCGCTATCGGGTTCCGAGCTCCGGCTCGACGCACCCTCCCTATCGGGTTCCGAGCTCAGGCTCGACGCACCCTCGCCATCGGGTTCCGAGCTCCGGCTCGACGCACCCTCGCTATCGGGTTCCGAGCTCCGGCTCGACGCACCCTCGCCATCGGGTTCCGAGCTCCGGCTCGACGCACCCTCGCCATCGGGTTCCGAGCTCCGGCTCGACGCACCCTCGCTATCGGGTTCTGAGCTCCGACTCGACGCACCTCGCTATCGGGTTCCGAGCTCCGGCTCGACGCACCCTCGCTATCGGGTTCCGAGCTCCGACTCGACGCACCCTTGCTATCGGGTTCCGGGCTCAGGCTCGAAGCACCCTCGCTAGTGGGTCCCGGGCTCCGACTCGACACTCCCTCGCACTCGGACTCCCAAATCACGTCCGAAGTGTTCCGCCCCCGATCGTGGGATACATTCAACGCGCCTTCCTCCTAGCTGGTTAGCGCCCAGCCGGCCAACCAACTACCCGCTAAGGAGGGGAGGGAAGGAGCAAGGCGAAAGGCTTCGACAGCACATATCGGAAGCACGGAGGGCGTACAATGTTTATTACAAATCAAGAGAAATTTTCATCCAGGCCAAGCAAGAAACGAAGACCCCCTCGGCCGGAGGGGTCACCAGCGCTGGAGCGCGTTTCGGGCATGTGCCCAGGCACGCTTCGCGCGGACCTCTCCTTCCTTTTCTTCCGCTCCTCTTCCTTCTTCTGGGCGTGAAAGGCCCTCTGGTCCTCCTGAAGCTGGGCCCAGCTGCGCAGGTTATCCCCCCCAGAAGGCGCTTCGTCTAAGCTGGCCTCCGTGTCGGACCAATCCACCGGCTCCGAAGACGAGGACGAAGAGTGGGATCCCGCCTCTTCTTCCTTAATGAAGCCTAGAACCCCACGAAGGATGTAGGGATCCACGCGCCCATCGCCGCTACGGGGGAGGACGAAGCGTGCGGGCCGGTTCGCCTTCAGGACCTCGAAGATGGCCCATTGATGTCGAAGAGCGTCGTCAAAATCAAGCACTTCGATATCGCGTTCGCAATCGCGGACACCCTAGATAAACCCCAAGAGGTACTCTTTATTAATATGTGATTAAGTTCCTAAGCTATTACAAGTTAGCGCAGCGGAAGGTCGCAAAGAGGTTACACCTTCGGGTCCGGCTGGCGAGCCGAGGCCGGAGGCTTCGAAGGATCCGGAGGACCGCGGCCACGGAGCGCCTCCTCCAGCCAAGCTTTGATCGCCTCGGGGCCCTCGGTCTCCCAGACCGCCTTGAGCGCTCGCCAAGATCGATTCAGCGCGACGCTCGGCGTTCGAAAGTGATCTCCCACGAAGACGACCGGATGCGGGCTCGAAGGTGAAGGAAGCGGAAGGCCGGAGACCTCGAGATGGCGGAGGATTCCGTAAGAGGCCACCCGAGCAGACACTTCGCCATACTGCGTTACGGTCAAGTGTATCTGCCGGACGGCGGACTGAATGAACTTCACTCGGCGAAGCAAAGACTCCCGGGCGATGTCGAACGCACCGCACCCGGTGCCGTAGCGCGCCAGCACCTTCCGGAGAGACACCGCGGTGTCGGCCACCGTTTTCCCTGCCTCATCAAGGGCCTCGGTTATCTCCCCATTCCGGATGGTGAGATCCGCCTCAGTCCGCTCCATCTGGGCCACTCGTACCCGGAGGGACTCCGCGTTGGTCGCCGCCTCTTCCCGAAGCCTGCTTTCCTCCGAGACCCGATCTCGGAGAGAGGAAACCTCCGCCTCCAGCTCGTCGGTCCGGGCAGCTCGGACCCAGAGGGCGGCAACTTCCGCCTCCAGCTCATCGGCCCGGGCAGCTCGAGCCCGGAGCCCTTCCAATTCCGCAACACGAGCATTTAGGGAGCCCATCTCCGCCACTTGGGCCTCAAGTGTTTCGGCCCTCGCCGCCTGGAGACGGAGGGCTTCTACTTCTGCCGCCCGCTCCCGAACCAGTGCCTCCGCGGCATCCGCTCAAGCTGCGAGCCTCGCGGTCTCCGCCTAGCGGCGTTGGCATTCGGAGAGAAGGGCAATCATCTGGCCCTGCGCCAGGGCGACCACCTGCGTCTGGAGAAGATTAGCAAGAGAAGGGCTAGAGGCTTACAGAAGGCATTCCAAGGACGTACCTGGCCCACTGCGGTCTCGATGGCTCGGCCGAGGTCTAGGCCGTCGGACACCCCCAGCTCCTCTATTACCGGGGCTTCACGGAGCCGCAGGTAATAGTTGTGGACCGGAGCCACCCTAGACGCGAAGTCCTCGCTGTTCGCCAGGAAGGGGCGCAGGAGGGGCACCGTAGCGCGCGCGCCCCGGTTGGAAGTAAGGGCCCGAGGTGAGCCCCTGGCGCCCTCGGCCGCCTCCGGAGAAGCCCCTTCAGAGGCCCCCGCCTCCACTCTGGCTCGCTGCTCCGAAGCCTCCGTCGCATCAACAGGGGCTGCGGCCCTCTCGTCTGCGGCGTCGTCCTGGGGCAAGACGACTGGCTCGGCGACCCGGGCAGATGTGCCTGCGTAGATGAACGGGGTTGAAGTTCAAAGGAATCCCGGGGTTTGAAGAAAGACGGGTAAGATATCTTACCTTCATCCGCGCCATCGCTGAGATCCTCCGAAGGCGGAGTCGGACCGGACGGGCTCGGGCGGAAGAAGAGGTCGTCGATGGAGTTCACGGGTGAACCCGCCGCCGCCGCGGCGAGCTCGGCTTCCATGGCCTCGCGCCCTTCGACGGCCCCGAGGGGGTCGGCCAGCCCGCCGCGATCTAGGCTGTCTGTCGCCCTGCTCCCGTGAGAGCCAACGGAGCCCCCTCCGAAGTTGGTTGCCGCGGGGGAGAAGCCTCTGGAGGAGGCATTGTCCGGGCGGCAGGGACCCCTTGCCTAGCCCCCGGCGCAGGGTTCTCGAAGCCCAAGCGAGGGAGAGCACACTCGGTCCTCTCGGTGCCCGAGCGGACGGGCGGAATCGGGTTCGGAATCGCCGGAGGATCCCCCGACTCCGATTGAGCCCCGTCGCTAGATCCTCCTCCTTCGGAGCCGGAGGCGGAGGTTGGTTCCGGGGAAAGCCGCTTGGGCCCTTTCACTATCTTCTTCTTCTTCGAGGGGCGCCTGGGCGAGAGGCCACCGTCGGCATCGCCCACCTTCCTCTTCGAGACCCCGAAGGGCCTCTCCCTCCGGAAGAGGCGGAGGCGAGAGCTCAAGAGCACCCCACACTCGGTTGAAGCGCTCCCACGAACCCACCAGTTCCAACCGTCGGGTGCGTTCGGCTTGGGTAGGGGCACCAAGGATCCCCTCCGTCACGCGGGCCACCTCTTCGGGGGTCCGGGCCACAAGCGACCCTGTAGTCCAAAGGTCAGAATCAAAATACCCTCCGAGCAGAAAGCAGAGTCAAGGTAAACAAGCGCAAACGCTTACCGAGTTGGCGGGAGAGCTCCGCTGGCATTGATTCATCCCGGCTGCTCCGGAGCGATGCCGGTCATTCTTCCTTCAGCGGAGGGATTTCAAGGGCCACGAATTCCTCCGCCAAGTCGCGCATGCTCATTCGGCGAGCAATGATCTGAAGAAGCTTGATCCTCGCGGAGATCGAGCCGGAGTCAACTTCGACACGCGCCTCCTTCCAGAACGAGATGTGGCGTGGAATCCCGGCGAGTCCGTAGCTAAGCCCCACATGGACGTAGAACCACCGGCTGACCCATTTGGAGTACCACCTCTCGTTGATGGCCTTCGCCGGGAAGTGGTCCACGTACTTCCTCCGGAGTTGAAAATTAATGGTTCCGAAAGCTAGTATCTGACCCCCCTTCTTCTTCGGCTGGCAGAGGGCCTCGTGCATCTACGCGAAGACCGCCACCCTTCCTTCACAGCCCTCGGCGTGCATGGCCCATTCGAAGATGGCGAGGCGGGCCACGGCGTTGGGAGACAGCTGCGGGAGCTCCACGTGGAACGCGTCCAGCACCCCAGCGAGGAGCTCCGAGGCGGGAAACCCCAGCCCCGCCTCGAAGAAAGCCTCGAAGACGACGACCTCGCCCTCTCGTGGCTGCGGGGCCGTCTCCCGACCTGGTCTCCTAGCCTGCGTCTCGGGACCAAGGCGGCCCCTGGTCGCCTGCTCGATCGACGCCCCCGTGCATGTAGATGGGCCAAGCTCCAAGGTCTGCTCCCGGAACCACTCCGAGGCAGGACGAAGCTCGCGCGAGCCGCGTGTCTCTGATGGGCCAGTGGCCGCCGCCGCCGCCGCCATTTGGCGCTGCAGAAAGCGCGGATCCATCGCCATTGCCGGGGCATCGCCACTCGCCATCGCGCAACAGTAAGAAGAGGGCTAGCGCTCAGGAAGCGAAGTGGGTGCAGGCTGGTGTGGCTGGAGCATGTGCGATGAAGTCAGGAAGGAGGAACCAGACGCGTAGCGAGTGGTATTTAAGTACGAAGCCGGCAGTTTCCTCTTCCGCTCGTTTCGCGTGTGAACGCGGCGGTTACATGGCGCCTACATTTAATGTCTAACCGGCGCCTCGGGGCGCAGCGTTCTGCCGACGGTTCGCCTCCCAAACGTCGAGTGCACGCCCGCGGCATTAACTGCATTCGGTGGCGTTAAGCCACCTCCTCGGGGCTGGAGCCCTATGGTCCAAGGCGCGTAAATGCCTGGGGAGCCGGTCAAACTTCTCCCAACCCGTCGCGAAGGGGAACTCGAAGCGGACCTCCACCCCGGGTCCGGCCGCGCTTGCTGCTCCAGAGCTCCTCCGCGTCCATCAAAGGGGGTCGCACTCCGGCCAGGCCCGACACCTCAATGTAAGTTACATCCTTATAAAAGTTATCGGAATTATCATGTGCGCTTCCACCCTCTCTTAACGCAGGGCTCCCGAGAGGAAAGAAGCAAGGGGCTACTGTTGGGGAGATAATCTCGACGGCCAAGGGGCCCACCGCCAAGGGGTCTGAAGCCAAGGATACCGGAGGCCCCCCTCCGAGAGAAGGATACCAGAGGCCACCCTTCGGGAGAAGGTTGCCGGAGGCCACCCTCCGGGAGAAGGTTGCCGGAGGTCGCCTTCCGGGAGAGGGGGGCCGGAGGCCACCTTCCAAGAGACGAAGACAGGAGACCGCCCTCCGGTACAAGGACGCCGGAGGCCATCCCCCGGGAGAAAGACGCCAGAGGCCACCCTGCGGGAGAAAGATGCCGAAGGCCACCCTCCGGGAGAAGGTCATCGGAGACCGCCCTCTGGGAGGGAATTGCCGAGTGCCCCTCCCTCGGGTCGCAGTAGCGAACCCGAAGGGAGCATTGGCGGGAAAAGGACGGGACAAATGTACAGGGGGACAGGATCGCGATCCTCTGAGCCGTGTCGGGCAGCGCAGGCAGCGTCCGACACAGCTGATACGCTGTTAGAGTCGAATCTTCTTGTCTCTACTGTATATAGTCCATTTTGTCTGTACTATCGACCGGCGGTTGGCCGCGTAGCCGTTGGCGTTCCAGAGGCGCTTGGCCTCTGGACGGGGCGCCTTATAAATACCCCCCAACTACAGTTGTAATGACACAAGCTCAAGGGGCATTGAATACACCACCCTCATTTCCACCAAGAAAAACTACTGGTCCGATCCGTCGTCCCAACACCTTCGGAGGCCCACGCTGCCGAAGCTTCGGCCCGAGGAGCAGGCCTCGACGGGCCTGGCCGAAGCCCACCTCGGCAGACATAGAGTTGTTTGTGTCACCGGCTCAATCTCTATCTCTATCTGGCCGGATTAATAGCAAATTAGATTAGGAGTTAACCCCCTATAAATAGAGAGGCATGGCCGTCGTGGAGAAGCCCCCCAACTCAAACCAAAACAAAGCCCATGATTTGATCTTATTTACTTTACCTTTACTTTCCTGTACCTCTTCGTGGGTTTGCCTGGAAGCCCTCTACCGACCACTACGGAATAGTGGTAATCCTTGTTACTTCGCCTATGAAGTATCCGTTAATCTACGTAATAGATTGCTATCGCCTTGGTACTTCGCCTGTGAAGTATCCGCTCATCTGCCTAATAGATTGCTACCTTCGCTACTAGTGCAACACTTAGACAAATTCGGTCCTCAGGCCGAATTGGTACTTCGCACTCTTCTGTTGCAGGTTCGCACGTTCGAAGCCACTTCGTCGAAGGTGTCCAGAGCTGAGAGATAGGTTTCGGACGTCCCCAAGACACCCTTCGGCGAGACCGCAGGCTTCGGCGACAGGCTTTGCCAGCATACTTCATCGCAACAGGCTTCGCCACGACCATACTCCGCACCGGACGAAGTTGCACTCACGTGTGGTCTTTGCGTCACTATTTTGTAATTTCCTGTATCAGAGATCTCTCGCCGAACCCCGCTGTTCGGAGGTGATCATCGCGTCCCTATCCATTCAGAGTCCATCTTCGACCGGATCAGTCCGAATGCCGAAGCACCTTTCGGCGGAGTACTTCGCACCAAACGCCGAAGGTATACTTCGGTGACCCCTTTGCATCAGATTTCGAACCAAGCGGGCCTCCGACTGGTTTGCTGATTTTTATTCTGTTTAATCTATCTTTTTTCGCCTAATTGGATTATTTTGTGTAATCTGGTTGCCTGGCGACTCCACCCCCCTTATAACTATTAAGGGTAGTCGCAACGCGACGTCGGTGCCACGTCACGCTTAGGCTTGTCCTTAAGTATCCGTGCACTTTTGGATCATCGAACTGCCCAAGTGCGGGGGCACGTTTTCGTGTCAACAATTATTAATTATTTTTCGACGAAATACAAATGCAGATTTGCGGCAACGTGTGAGTACAGGAGCTATGGATCTAAGATTTGTCAATAGGTTTATGGAAGCTAGAAGGAGATACTTGGCAATGATTTTTGGTTCTGATTGTCCGTGGTTGTAGTATTGTGTGTGAATGTCGTGATGTGTGGTTGTTTATTTACTTCCCCATATTCCGATTTTTGTGATCAGATGGTTGAACCTATTGTTGAATTTTGTAACCTTCCTAGATTAAATAAAATGTGTATTGCCTTTGAAGTTATTGGAATGCAATATTTGTATTGGACTACATGTCTCAAATTTTGATACGCTTATTTACAAACTAAAAACATTATTCACTATAATCTTATTATGTGACAAACACTTATTTGCAGACTGGGTTGTTGATCCAGGTTTCACTATTCAAGTAGTCAATTCTATCCTTTAGCGCATCATTTTTTGAAGTAAGAAGGCAACGCTGAAGGATGTGCCACTTGTTGAGTGTGTTTCTATATGGTATACTAAATGGTCGTGATATGATGAAAAATTCATGTGTACATACCGTCAAAGTAGCTCCCAAGACATTAACTAAGTTGATAGTTGGTGACATGTCCTAGAAAGATAACATCAACAAAAATGATTAGCAGAGAGAATCAGCTTAGGTCAAGATACTGATATATTTCATTTGACCTAATAATTAAAAATATTATAGATAGAATTATGGTATATATCTTAAAGTTAGAACTCAATTGAAATTGGAGTGGCATGTAATGAAAAATGTAACAATGGCAAAAATATGGAATGCACAATTGATAGTTTATTACGGTGTACTAATCCATCTATTTTACTAACGCGTCAACTAAGGATGGGGAACATGAAAGTAAAATTTTCTTGTCCATTCCATTCACAAACCAATTTCTAGCAGTATTCCAACCAAATTAGATATACTAATCCTTTATCCAACTTTCAATTTCACCTTTCCTCATATATCTCCATCCAAACATGGATTTCAGTGAAACAAGAGTCTGAGACTGATAAGCATGGAAATTTTAACACCAAGAGAAAAAGATAATACCACATAGCTACAAAGATAATAGTAACCGGTTCACTTTTGCATAGCTTCAAAGAAGAATGAACTACAAAGATACTTGTCCATGCTCTCTATCACACAGAAAAGAGATTTCCATAATTTTCATGAGACTATGCAGCTACTCTGCTCTTTATCCCCTCTAACAGCAGTTTCCTTGTATGTAAAAACACAACCAGCCTAAACTAACACACGCATCTTCTAACAAACCAAGTATAATTTGTTTGGTGTTTGTGCTTGTTATTTACCTTCATATAAATGAGAACCGATATGGTAAAACAATGTATTCAATCGACAGGTCACTGGACGTCACGTTAAGAAAGCTATCAACCATGTCAGAAAATAGAATGAGAAAAGAGGGGAAAGAAGGTTATTTTATTTTACACGCCTAATTTGTCCTGTTTGTTTTTTATTCAGATATTTGTGCTACAACATAACACTAAGATTAATGAGGAAAAATGTTTACTGATTTCAAATTTTTATAGTTGTCGATGGTCGTCATAGAAAAACGAGATATCACGGTAACAATTTGCCCCACAGACCTTCTGGAATTTGTATTCGACAACCATCACACACTTCATCGGAATGTTCATCAGATGATGAAGATGTGCCATATCGACCATCATCCTCATTTGTTATTCCTACGCAAAATAATATTACATCATTAGGATTATTTTCAGAACAAACATCTAATGCTATAAACTACTACTATGTGAGTTGTGCAATTACTAATAACATAATTTATGTCTCATGTGATTACATAAAACATTGTCCAAGTGAAAAATCTGCTATGGTACCAACTCCAACTATCGACTCACAAGATCAACAATCAATTCTATCTATTCAACAAAACCCTCTTGACTGATCGGTAGATCATGCTGAAATAAGGCGAGCACACTATGAAAGCTTGACACCAGAGCAATGGAATAATAGACGTGCAAGTGACATTAGCTCGATATGCAAGTATGATAGATGAGCAGAGGCATGTGATTATAGAACAAAATAACCAACGGAATTTTGAAAGACAAAGAACTCAACGCGATGCAAGCTCGACACCGGAGCAACGAAACAACAAACATGCAAGTGACAGAGCTTGATATGCAAGTATGACGGAAGAGTAGAGGTAGGTGAGGCGAGTGATGGATATGCTGAAGAAAATTCCGTGTATCGGAATTTTCGATAGGTAGTATCGGAAGTTCTGATTATTTTATGGTCTTGACTCATAGAGCAAAAGTTGCTTCGGAAGTTCCGATATGGTATCGGAAGTTCCGATTTGGAATTAGTGAATATTGTACCGATCGGAAGTTCTGATATGTGTATTGGAAGTTCTAAGGTGGGCAATAACAGAATGGATTTGTTGCGTGTTGTACTAAATCAAGAGATCTAAATACCATATTGGAAGTTCTGACGTAGGCAAAAATATTGTACCTGTTACTAACACGAATTGGTTGTAACCAATTTGTGGGTTTCGATATGTGGACTACTAGGGGCTCTCAGCCTTATATAAAGAGAGGAGGAGGAGGTGTTGGATAACAAGATTAAGCATAGATTAGACCTAGCCACCATAGACTGCTCTCCTCCCTTTCTCAGTCACAATTGTTGAGATTGAGGCTTCTTCGTCTCTCACGTGTGGTGCTAGCAAGCTGTCGTGGGAGGTACTCCATCCCTGTACGTGTGGATATTGTGGAGGCGTTTCTCCGATAGCGACACTCATGGACTTCTACACGTGAACAACTATGTCGTCTTCACCGATCGGATTGGCGAGGAACGATCGAGAAAAAGCAAGGATAGGATTGACATGCTACTCTGACATCTTCTTCCGCTGCACCTTGCACATCTCGTGCTATAAGGTAACGATCTATGATCTCGCACGGGTATGGATCTTGGGCTTATAGCGGATGTTTTGAATTTTCTGGCTAGCATAGATCCTCTGTTCCCCAATAGTGGTATCAGAGCCTACGTGCGTACTGTTCGATTTGGATCCCTCATGTATGCAGATACATGGTGGAAAAACAGATTAGAACTATTTCTGCCCGCGGCAAATCGGAAGTTCTGATATTGATCGGAAGTTCCATTGGCGGATCGAAAGTTTAGATTGTGATCGGATGTTCTAATATCAAATAATGATTTGATACAAATAGAAATTTTTGCTGCCAGGGGTTCTGATATTGATCGAAAGTTCCGGCGGATTGGAAGTTCTGATGCTAGATCGGAAGTTCCGACCCACCCGAATTTGAAATTTCGAGTCTGTTGAGCCGGGTTTTTTAGATCCAGAATGCAGTCACTTGTAGATTTCTCGCCTAACTTTGTTTTGTAGCGAATGATGTGACTGGCATGGCCTTGGATAAATGTGAAGTATGAGATGCATGTGTAACACCCCAAATATTCAGAGAAATAAAAATTACCTTTTACTATATTTTCTAAAAAGGATTAATTTTGGAATACCTTTAATGCCCTTTTATGCTTAATTGAACAAGAACCTAGTTGGAATATCCAAACTAGAGGCTAGAAATTTTTATATATGATCCCAAGGCAAAGATATATTTTTGAGAATTTTTACCAATTTTTATCACTCATGGAAGTAACCCAAATATTTTAAACCAATTTCAGCAATTAAATTTATTCAGAAAAGTATTTAAACAGTAACAGGCCTCCCTCCATCTTCCCCAACAAGCCAGCCCAACCCACTCCCTCCCCGCACCCATCACTGACAGGCGGACCCCGCTCATCAGTGACTCCCTCTCACTCCACGCGCACCCGACGCCCCGACCCCACCTGTCAGCGTCGCCGCCCCCCTCTCGGCCGAGCACGACCCCACCGGTCAGACCCGACCGTAGCCACGCCCGCGTCCCCGCACTCGCTTACCACCATGGCCTACCTGTTGGATCCATCATCTCTGCGAGATCCGCCCCCAAATGCCCCCTCACCGGCCGAAACCCTAGCCTCCCTTGGATTCGCTACCCCCTCCCCCTCCCCCCAAATTGAGCCCGGCGTTAAGTCGCCCGATCCCCGGCGACCATTTCCCCCTTTAAATCCAGCCGAATCGCATCCAGGTTTAGTGAATCCCCTTGCAACCGAGCTCGCCGGCGTTTAAAACCGTGTTTACTCCGGTCTCCCCACAATTGTGCCCCCTCTGACCCGTCGGCGTCTCTATTTAAGCCAGTGGTACAACCGCGTCCACCCCTCGCTAGCATTTGCGCCGGAACCGAACGAAACACCTGTACTCCAAGCTTTAACGCCACACCGCCGCCCGCACTCCAGAAGTCGTCCGCCGTCACTGGAGCCCCCCTCCGCCCCCGACAACCGCACCATTGTGACCACCGGCACCTCCCCGACCTCGGCCACCCCTCCTACATCAACGAGACCCATCGGAACCCCACCGCCGACGAAGGACCCAAACGTCCTCGCCGCCCCCACTCGTCGCCAGCCATGCTCTGTCAACCTCAAGCTCTGCCAACGGTACCATCTTGACCACTTAGTTATACCGATTCTAGTTTACCCCTTAGGACCCACCACCGTCGCTCGCCGTAGCCGCTAGGCCCTCACCGTCGCCAGAGAAGATGACCGGCATGGGCAGAGTACCCGTGCCATGTCGGATTCGACCGCGGCCGTGCGATCCTGATCAATCGGTGACAATTAAAATGTTCGCTCTGTTTAATCAGAACCCTTGGATCTCAACGAAACGTTATGATCTAATCTGGATCGTCCGTTTATACTTAAAACCTGTGTTCAATTTGGGCCACCCAATGCGTACCGGTTCAGTATTTTAGTTGTGGTCGTCCGCGCCCACTTAACGTCCCTTCCTCACCCGCAGCCGCTCGATCGTGATCCAACGGTGATCTACGATCCGGCGCACGCGGACAGTGCGTGGGTTCATGGTGGAATCAGTTCACCGTGGACCGGCAACTATTTTGGATTTAATTTAATTTCCAGAAATGGTTTTAAACTTCTAAAATTCATATCTTGCTCATTTTAACTCCGAAATTAACCATTTCAATTCCAGAAAATTTATAATTTTATTCTCTACATGTTTGTACAATAAAAACAGTAGGTTTATTTTGAGTATTTCATGTTTATTTAATAAAGTATTCAAATGCACTTTAGGATAAACTCAAAATTTGTCCATTTCAACTTTAGGAAAATTTATCTTTTTATCCTCTTCATATTGGTGTAATAGAAACAATAGGTTTATTCTGAACTTTTTATTTTAAATTAATTGGAAGATTAAAATGCATTAGATTACATTTTTATTCCTTTTTAGAAAAATCCATAAATCCATGAAATTGTCTTAAAGTTTAAATAACAATTTCAGAATAGTTAATGACTTCAAACCAAGTATTTTAGCCCTATCAATACCTTTATGTTTGTTATGTGATTTTGGAATGTTTATTGAATGTAATATTTGTTATGTGTATCGAGAAGACTATGAGCATATTGAACCCAGTTTTGTTAAACTATCACTGAACAAGGCAAGTCACCAAACCAATCTTTTGAGCATATTGAACCCAGTTTTGTTAAACTATCGCTAAAACACATAGGTTATACATGAATTAGTCAAATGAAAGCCCTACATTATATTTACTTAGATGCCCGACCTTGAAGTACAAAACCAAGCCATGCTATCTAGCCTAAACTCCTTGTCACCATATAGTTAGTACTAGTAGATAGTGTCCGATGTATCGACACAATTGCTATAAGTTAAAAATGAGTCGTAGTGATTTGGAATCTACTATATGATCCCCATTATTCTCATCTCTAGAATTCTATTGGTGATAGAGTTATGGTTAAGTGTATGCATGGTGGGTTTCGGGTGCAAGCTAGGGCATTGGTCGGTAGCACCCGGGGCACTATAACGACGGGTCTGCGGGATCTGTTGCAATACATTTCCGTACTAACCACAAGTCTAGTGGGTAAGTCCTAACTAAGGTATGGAGTGTTCCAATCCGAGGCAACACATGGAGATGGGTCAAGCAGCACCTGCGGGTGGCTTGTACCGACGTCACGCAAAACGGGGTGCAACGTTAGCCGGGATGCGGCCCTGCGCGCCGGCGAAACCTAGAGCGGGTGATTATCTATTAGAGCATTTCATGCTGAGGTTTTGGCACGAGTTCCCATGGTATGGGTCATCTCATTACACTTTGGTGTTTGGGATGAGTACGTGCCTTGTGGGTACAGTGGTACACCTCTGATCAGAGTCTTAAATCTTTTCGAAAAGCCGAGCCCACAGTCAAGGGCGGGTTGCATGACATCCCACAGTTAGTTCACTATTAATGAATGTGTACGATGAGTTGGCATGTAAGGACTGTT
This sequence comes from Zizania palustris, assembly GCA_019279435.1. NCBI lineage: Eukaryota > Viridiplantae > Streptophyta > Magnoliopsida > Poales > Poaceae > Zizania > Zizania palustris. Next base: position 2,151,655 of record JAAALK010000287.1, read on the forward strand.
GAGCGAGGAGGGAAAATGTACTCCTCGAGTTAGATGATATTGTGATGTTCATGTTTAATATTCTGCATGATTAACTTTGACTACACTAAATGCAATATCTGAAAAATGTACTTTTCCACACTTTTAGCCATTATCCTTCCTTTGTTATTATCTTGCATTATTATTGCATTTGCGGTGGCTTGTTGAGTACTTTTGTACTCATACCTGTTGGACAAACACTTCAGAGGATGCTTACTATGAGGAAGATGGTCTGGAGTAGCGACCCAATCAAGAAGAAGATCCTAAAGAAGGCGTTCGTCATGCGTTTCATTGTTTATTTTATTTTTACTCTTATGTAATAATGTGGTCTGCGTACCATGAATGATTGTCGTATGTACGTTGTCGCATGATGAACCTCCTTTAATATTGTTTTTCTTTGGAAATTCAATAATGTTCCGATCTGCAAAATCGGGGCATCACAGCATGCGATGAATTCAAATTAAATATGGCATGCGTGTCATGGTTATTTACAGCCCAAGGCGGATGTAAAATTTATTACATCTTGCATGTCCTTTCCACGGTGCTTCGGTCCATGTAATTAGTATATGCTATGCGAGATAGACTAGTACTCTTCATGGAGCCATGGAGATGGATATCGCCAAATGAAGAGGGCCATGCTATATCATAGTTAATATGATTGCTTGTGATTCTTTTTTATTTTCCTGTTGGAATGGAGTGTCCGAGCGGAGAAACCATACTTTATTGGATATGGTGCGGTCCATGACAAGTCACACTGATCTTCCATTATCCTTTTGGGGTCACGATCTAGAAACCGCAGCTTTCATGTTAAATAGAGTTTCATCTATGTCAGTAGAGAAGACGCCATATGAGATGTGGTATGGGAGGCATCTCGGTTTGTCTTTTCTAAATATTTGGGGATGTGAGGCGTATGTCAAACGTACAACGTCTGACAAGCTCATTCCTAAGTCCGACAAGTGCTTCTTTGTGGGATATCCAAGGGAAACCAAAGGATACTATTTCTATAATAGAGAAGAGGGCAAAGTGTTTGTCGCTCGAAATGGTGTATTCCTTGAGAAAGAGTTTCTCTCAGAAAGAATTAGTGGGAGGACGGTGCATCTAGAATAGGTTCGAGAATCGCTGGAAACTGTTCTAGATCCCATTGAACAAAGAGAGAATGCGAAAGGTGTTGCAGAGCATATTGTGCATGCGCCAGTCCCACGGAGGTCTGAGAGGGTGAGCCATGCGCTAGAGAGGTTCAATTTTTTGATCACCGGGCATCGCGACATGTTGTTGTTGGACAACGATGAGCCCAAGACCAATGCAGAAGCAGTGATGGGACCAGACTCTAAGAAATGGTTTGGAGCCATTGGATCCTAGTTGGAGTCCATGCGAGAAAACCATGTTTGGAACATGGTTGATCCACCCGATGGTGTAAAAACTATTGAGTGTAAATGGATCTTCAAAAAAAATATAGACGTTGATGAAAATGTTCACATCTATAAGGCACGATTGGTAGCGAAAGTTTTTAAACAGATTCAAGGTGTTGATGATGATGAAACATTTTCACACGTCGCCATGCTTAAGTCTATTCGGATCATCCTAGAAATTGCCACATTTTATGATTAGAGATATGGCAAATGGATGTCAAGACAGCTTTCCTGAATGGAAACATAAGTGTGGATGTGTACATGACACAGAGTGAAGGTCTTGACGATCTCAGAAATGGTGGGAATGCTTGTAAGTTGCAAAAGTCCATTTATGGACTGAAGCAAGCTTCTCGGAGTTGGAATCTAAGATTTGATGAGGTACTTAAAGGTTTTGGCTTCATCAAGAATGAAGAGGAGCCTTGTGTTTACAAGAAGGCTAGTGGGAGCTCACTTGTGTTCTGGTCTTATATGTGGATGACATATTTTTGATCGGAAATGACATTCCTTTATTGAATGTTGTCAAGACTTCACTGAAAAATAGTTTTTCGAAGAAAGATCCTGGAGAGGCAACATACATTTTGGGCATAAAGATCTATAGAGATAGATCAAAACGGCTAATTTGATTAAGCCAGAGTATGTATATTGACAAGGGTTTGAAACGGTTCAAAATGCAGAATTCTAAGAAGGGTTTTTTTGCCAAAGTCACATGGTACTTCTCTTAGTAAGACTCAGTGTGTTGCGATACCTAATGAGCTAGAGAAGATGAGTGTGATCCCGTATGCATCCGCAATTGGATCCATCATGTATGCCAAGTTGTGCACACGCCCAGATGTGTCATATGCTCTAAGTGTTATGAGTAGGTATAAATCGAACCTAGGTGAAAGTCACTAGGTTGTAGTAAAGAGTATCCAAGCAAGAGACGGTGCCAATTCAACAACGGAAATTGAGTGTATCACCACTTTAGAAGCTACGAAGGAGGTTGTTTGGATCATAAAGTTTGTTTCTGAGTTGGGTATTGTTCCTATAACGTCCAGTCTAGTGGACCTATATTGTGATAATAGTGGTGCCATTGCGCAAGCCAAGGAGCCTTGATCACACCAGAAATCTAAACATATACTTCGGCGATATCACTTGACCCACGAGATGATTGAGAGAGGTGATGTGAAGATTTGCAAGGTGCACACGGATTTGAACATGGCGGATCTGTTGACGAAGCCTCTTCCACAGCCTAAGCATGAGGCGCACCTGAGCTCCATAGGTATTTGATACTTGCGTGAGTGAGTCATATGTATGTGGAAGATTCTAGTCGAGTCTATCCTAATGTGTGAGGATAATTGTTATCTTGTTCCTTGAATAAATGTCGTTTACATTTGATTAATGAGTGGATGACTTGTTATGTGAAACTATTTGTATTATAACGATATTGTTAAAAAGGAATCCCATATCTTGTCATCATGTGGGACAGTGACGACATGTAGATTAGCACATCTGATTGATTGATGGTCACATTTCACATATCATAAACATAGAGATGTCAAATCAGTGATGTGGACACATGTTGGTGAACATGATGTTGGATAGAACCACTTGAGATACTACTGGGATTGTTATTGTAATGTGCCATCAGTTGTCGTCTCAAATGGTGTACGTGCAGAGTCCTTGGACTTGAGATCGTCATTTAATTCTAGAATGCGTAATGACACACTTAGATGCTTCCTAACGCTATTTCGTAACAGGGTAGTAATAAAGGTTGTTTTCAAGTGTGTTGTGAAGCATGTCGTGGGATGTGAATAGTCATGATGGAATTTACACCTCCTAATAAAAGGAAAGTCGTCTGTGGGCCCCTCAAGGTATTGGATTGGAAAAGTGCATGGCCATGCCACTATGACTAAGGAGTTAGTCATGATTTGAATCTGATACTTGATCAAGTGAAATGTCGAGATAACCAACAAGGGTGGCACGTATCTCGCCTTGAGCTTGACTGACAATGTGTGGTAAAGGGACTGGTGCTTGCGTATATCAAGGTTTGGTAAAAAAATGATTTTGTACGGTTTTGGTGGTCAATATGTGCTGCTAGGTGCCGCTATTGATCAGTGAGTCAGAAATGGTTTCCGGTGAACTGTTGTTAGTGTATGAACCTATTGGGTCACACACTTAAAGGGACGAATTAGGAAACATGCAAATAAATCGTTCTTGTGCAAGTGGGATATTGATAGATATGCCCAAGAAAATTCTATGTATTGGAAGTTTCGATAGGTAGTATCTGAAGTTCCAATTATTTTCTTGTCTTGAGTCAGAGAGCAAAAGTTGCTTCGGAAGTTCCGATATGGTATCGGAAGTTCCGATTTGAAATCAGAGAATATATTACTGACCGGAAGTTCCTATATGTCTATCAGAAGTTCCGAGGTGGGCGAAAACAGATTGGATCTATTTCGTGTCGTACTGAATAAGAGACCTAAATACTCTATCAGAAGTTCTGACCCAGGATCGGAAGTTCCGACGTAGGCAAGCAGATTGTATCTGTTATGAACACGAATTGGTTGTAACCAATTTGTGGGTTTCGAGATGTGGACGACTAGGGGCTCTCAGCCCTATATAAAGAGAGGAGGAGGAGGTCTTGGATAACAAGTTTAAGCATAGATTAGACCTAGCCACCATAGACTCCTCTCCTCTCTTTCTCAGTCGCAATTGTTGAGATCGAGGCTTCTCCATCTCTCACGTGCGGCGCTAGCACGCTACCGTGGAAGGTACTCCATCCCTGTACGTGCGGATACCGTGGAGGCGTTTCTCCGATAGCGACGCTCGCACACTTCTTCACGTGAATAACTACGTCGTCTTCACCGATCGGATTGGTGAGGAATGACCGGGACAAAGCAAGGATATGCTTGACGCGCTACTCCGACATCTTCTTCTACTGCACCTGGCGCATCTCGTGCTAGAAGGTAACGATCTATGATCTCTCACATTTATGGATCTCGGGCTTAGGGTGGAAGTTTTGAATTTGCCGGCTAGCGTAGTGTTTGATCTAGATCCCTCATATATGGAGATACATGGTGGAAAAATAGATTAGATCTATTTCTGTCCATAGCAAAACAAAAGTTCTGATATTGATCGGAAGTTCCAATGGCGGATCGGAAGTTCTAATGCCATTTCAGAAGTTCTGACCCACCCGAATTTGAAATTTTGAGCCTATTAAACCGGTTTTTCAGATCTAGAATCTAGTCACTTGTAGATTACTTGGCTAACTTTGTTTTGCATATAATGATGTGAATAGCATGTCCTTGGATTAATGTGATGTATGAGATGCATGCGATGAATGTAAATTAAATATGGCTTGTGTGTCATGGTTATTTACAGCCCAAGGCTAATGTAAAATTTATTACGGCTTGCATGTAATTTCCGCGGTGCTTCGGCCCATGTAATTAGTATAGGCTATGTGAGATAGACTAGTACTCTTCATAGAGCCCGGAAGAACGCACTCGAAGATGGGAGCCATGGAGATAGAGATCACCATGTTAAGAGGGTCATGCTATGTCACAGTTAATATGATTGCATGTGATGCTTTCTTATTTTCGTGTTATACTATTCTTGCATGTTTTGTGTGTACTAGGAACTTTACCGTGCTTGAATAGTTTTCCCTCAGAAAATTAAGTATTGATGCTCTTCCCAATAGTTGCACCCACCAAGGTTTTTTCTCATCGATAGTGGGTCTACCAAAGAAGGGTGCTATCTTTTATCTTGACCAGTTGAGGCAGAAGTCGGACTTCTACATGCATAATGTTGGTTTGATTAATGGGCTATCAAAACAATTTTGGACCTTGGATCATTGAGTTGGCATAGAGCAAAGGATGCTTCTCCAACGAATGTGATTAGCAAAGTGTTGCTTACCTATGTCACCTAGCTTATAGCAGTGATGCCAAAGCTCACTAGGAGTTAGAATGAATATGGATCTTGCACCACTATTAGTCATTAGAGGGAAAATGTGTGATTTTAAAATAGTGGAACATCTTTTATTGGATAGAAGATAAACATTGCATAGTGCTGAACCTTGCATTTAATATTTTGTAGATCATGGCACCTACTACTTCTTATGTTAAGAGCACTATAGTTTTTAATTTGTGATCTATTCATGAACGTGAGAAATTATCTAGAACAAACATTATGGATTGGCATCGCAATTTGAGAATCGTTCTTAAACAAGAGAAAAATGAGTATGCTCTAGAGGAACCTCACCCCGATGAACCAGGAGAGGATGCTTTTGGAGCAAACAAGTGTGCATATGAGAAGCATGCTAGTGATTCTGTGGATGTCAGTTGTCTGATGCTTGCCTGCATGTCCTCTGAGTTTCAGAAAAAATATGAGGAACATGATGCTTATGATATGATCATAGGTCTCAAAGGCATGTTTCAGAACCAGGCATGGGCAGAGAGATACAATGTGTCTAAGTCTTTGTTTGGGAGTAGGCTGGCTGAAGGGAGCCCAGTGAGTCCTCATGTTATCAAGATGATTGGTACATTGAGACTCTAGACAAACTGGGTACCCTACTAGATCCATACTTAGTGCAGGACCGAAAGTAGCGACCAGAGGGGGGGTGAATGGGCGCCTAAAAATTCTTTCGAATCAATGGCCTGCTCCCAACACCCAACGCACCTCAACAGACTTAGCAGCGTAAAGCAAACAGATCAACAGAGCTAAAAATAATCTAGCCTAAAAACGATCGGTGTCCTAAATGAAGATACACCAACACAGTGCTAATAGGCAGATTAATTTGTCATTTAAAACATAAGCCGTTCATGCATCATAAAAAAGAGTCAACTGGTCAACAACACGTAAAACGAGACAAAACTAGTACTATTTAAAGTAATCTCTGAAACGAAGTCTATTAACTCATGTTCAAAGTCTGCAGACATACTCCGAAAGATAGACTTCGTCAGTCGGAGCCCACAAACAAACTTCGAAACCTATTGCAGACAGCAAGTGCAATCGAAGCCCAAAAACTCTGGATAAAACTCTGAACCCGTGCACAAATAACAACGAAGGGTGTTCTATGGACCTCGATTCAAAACACAGAATCAGCGGAGTTTGTGCTACTGTAGGTAGGTCCCACACTCAGACTTCGAACCGCAACCTCTCCGACACGACAACCGAAGTCTACACGTACTAGAGCAAGCGAAGTATGCACGAGCCAGGAAATTCGCTCTGTCAGAACCGACTTGCGCTGAACTTCACAGGGCTTCGAACACAGCAAGGCTTCAGTGAAGGACTTCGGACTGACACAGACTTCGGACAGGCAGCTTTGCAAGGAAGAACGAATAGAAAAGAAAAGATTCAGCACGATTCAAAAGAGCTTCGTAGAACGCACTGTAGACTTCGCATAGATCACAAAAACAAATGTGACAACTTCTCTGGACTGCTTACCCATGCGAAGTACGGTGGTTGTTCCAAGAACCAAAATCAAAAGCTAGCTGTAGGCTTGCTTCACTAGCCATGTCATGCACATGCTAGTAGCTACAACAGCAGTCTAAGCCTTAAGAGAGGACTAGCTACCAGCTCAGCAAGCAAACAGAATCAGGACTTCATCAGAGAGATAAAACAGCATGTCAATCATGCTATGGCCAAAAGTGAGAAGCTGCTGTAGGGCTAGCCAAAAGGCTATGCTGAAGAAACTATAGGCATGCAGCAAGCAATGCCAAGCACAGGCTGGCAGCAGCTGCAATACTACTTAAGTGCCCTCTTGCTAGCTGCAGGAAAATAGTGCTACCGCAGGCTAGGAACTAGCGAGCAGGGGCGCAACTACAGCTCGTAGCATGCAAGCTACACAAGCAAAACTGCTGGCTAGTGCCAGGAAAAAAAGTGCAAATGAAACTGACGGAACTCAAGGAATAAACAAAACTCTTATAGATGAGCTCGGAAATCGATGAACACACTCAGCACGCAAACCAAGGCAACATTAAGACCAATCTACAGCATGACAACCAATCACTGAGAATAAAAGGAATAACACCTGATGTTGGGGGAGATAATCCCTGGAGTCAGCGGGGTGGGCCCCCCAGCCGGAGGGCCCAGGCTTGATGACGGAGGTCACCGTCCGGAGGAGCGTGGCCGGAGGTCACCTTCCGGAGGAGCGTGGCCGGAGGTCACCCCCCGGAGGAGCGTGGCCGGAGGTCACCGTCCGGAGAAGCGTGGCCGGAGGTCACCGTCCGGAGAAGCGTGGCCGGAGGTCACCGTCCGGAAAAGCGAAGCCGGAGGTCGCCCTTCGGCGTAGGACACAGGAGCCCGCCTTCCGGAGGCTGAAAGTCCGGGGCTCTCGGCAGGCCCGGCGAGACGAGCCCAAAGAGAGTCTTGGCGGGAAAAGGACCAGGCGGTCGTGCGAAAGGACAGGATCGCGATCTTCTGAGCCGTGTCGGGCGGCGCAGGAAGCATCCGACACGGCCGATACGCTGTCAGAGTCGAATCTTCTTGTCTGTACTATGTACCTCTTTGTCTGTACTACCGGTCAGGGTTGGTCGGGTGGCCGTTGGCAGCCCGGAGGCGCTTAGTCCTCTGAGCGGGGCGCCCTATAAATACCCCCCCACTACAGTTGTAACGGACAGGCAGTCCAAAGCATTGAATACACTACTCTTGTTTTCCACTAAAACCTGCTGGTTCGATCCGTCGTTCCAACAGTTGGCGCCGTCCGTGGGGATCCTAGTCCGAAAAGCTAGTGTCCTCTACACCCATCCACCCAAAGCATGTCGAGCCGGAAGGGAGCGAGCACGGCCCCCTTGCGCAGGTCGACCCGAACCGCTGGGGGCGAGCCCGCCCCAACCGTCGACCCCAATCCTTCAGCTCCCATCACCACCACCGTCGGAGCGGCGCCCCCAGCGGGCTCCACCCAGTTGCAAGAAGAGACGCCCGGAGCTCAAGGCACCGACGGCCTGCCCGAGCCGACCTCCGCCAACCTGGCCGGGTCGCCGGGCGGGCCGCCGGAGCAGCATCTCCCAGGTGGACCCCCGGTAGTAGTGTCCCTTCAGACGGACTACGTCCGCTCGCGGGACCCCGACACAACTTCCGGGGGAAGCGGGAGCCAGGCTGATGCCCTGGCTGCCGAGAACGCCAGGCTAAAGGCGGAGCTGGCTCTGTGGCGTCAGGAAGCGTCGCTCCGGCCCCCGGCCCCCCCGGCAGCCTTCCGCCCCGCGAGAGCTGCGGTCACGGACCTGAGCGACGACGAGAACCCCCCGGAGGAGGAGAACGCATCATACGACGAGGACTCTCCCCTGCACCCGGACCTCCAGAGGGTGCGCTTCAGCTCGAGCTTCCGCGCCGCCAAGCTCCCCAAGTACTCCGGGGACTCCGACCCCGGCGAGTTCTCTCGCTCCTACGCTCTGGCAATAGAAGCGTCCGGGGGGAGCCGGGACGCCATGGCCAAATGCTTCCCTCTGGCGCTCGAAGGGATCGCCCTTCGGTGGTTCTGGTCTCTCCGGCCAGGGACCATCCACTCGTGGGAGCAGCTGAAAAAGAAGTTCGTCAACAACTTCCAGGGGACCTTCGTGGCCCCCATGTCCACCGGGAGCCTTTTTCAAGTGAAGCAGCAACCCGGAGAGACACTGCGGCAGTACTCCCAGCGCTTTGCGCACACCAAAGCTCAGATCAAGGGGCTTTCCGCTTCTTCAGTCATCGACGCGGCCCGGGAAGGAGTCACCCACCCAGGTCTCCTCGACAAGCTCCACCGGAAGCCCATCTTTTCGGTGGCGCAGCTCATGACGTACTTCGAAGAGTACGCTCGGTCCGAAGAGGGCCAGATACACCGACAGGCGATGGTAGTCCCTGTCCGGGCTCCGAACGCCCGAGCGTACGAAGTGCCTCCGGAGCCCAGCCGGGGCCCACGTCGTGCCCCTGACTTCCGGCGCCCGGAGCCCGCTCGCCCGGACCTCGTTCGTCAAGATTCTCGGCGGAACCGGAAGCATTTTCGGGGGGAAGTCCTTAGCATCACCCCTCAAGCGCCCGCCAAGCACCTGCACACGCCCGGCGGAAGTCGCCAGGCCGGGCCCAAGCCTCCACCCCGAGCACCTGCCAGGGGAACCTTTTACTGCAGCGTCCATGGCGAGAACCGGAGCCACGACACCGACTCCTGCCGCACCATCCTCGCTCTTCGCAGCGACTACCTCGAGCGCCAGTCCGGTCGCGGTTCCTCCGACCGGGGGCATTCCGCCCCTCGGCCGGACCAGGTCCAAATAGTCGGGCGTCAGGAAGAGCCGGAGGCCGTGACCCCGGCCGAGGGATTCGGCGGGGTCCCGGCCCTCACACTCGAAGCCGGTCCGGACCGTGGCAAGCGCGTGGTCCTTCCCATATCCGGAGGGGGAGCCCTCGGAGCGCTGTCCAAGCGGCAGCGTCGGGATTACGTTCGGGAAGTTGGGCACATCGGCACGTCCAGCCCTTCAATCCTCCCGGAGTGGTCTCACGTCCCCATCAGCTTCACCGCCGAAGATGCCGCCGGCGTCAAGTTTCCTCACGCCGACCCACTCGTCATTTCGGCAGACATCGCCGGAGCCGAGGTGCGTCGCATTTTAGTCGACGGAGGAAGTTCCGCTGACATCATCTTCGTGCAGGCCTTCGACCAACTGTGCTTGTCACACAAGCACCTGCTGCCAGCCTCGCGGCCACTCCAAGGCTTCTCGGGCCCTCCGCTCGACGCCTTGGGCCAGGTCTTATTGGAAGTGGCGTTCGGCACCGCGCCCCTCCAGCGTCGGGAGGAAATCCTGTTCGACGTCGTCGACGCTCCAAACGCCTACAACGCCATCTTCGGTCGGGGGATGCTCAACCGTTTCGGCGCCATCGCTCACCACAACTACCTCTGCCTCAAGATGCCGACTCCCGGAGGGGTGTTGTCTGTGCTAGGCGACCAAGCTGCAGCCCGCCGGGTCGAGTACGGCCATGCGGCGCCACTGGAGCCACGGCAGGTCCACAGTGTCCGTGAAGGCGCTGAAGGCGCCAACCTCCCACTGGAGGCCAGCCCTGCGCAGAAAGGGCGCCCCGTCAAACCCCTCCCAGAAGGCGAAGTCATCACCAAGACCCTGTCTTACGGGGGGAAAGAGTACTCGATCAAGTTCGGAGGGGGCCTGGAGCCAGAATTATCAGCGCAGCTCGAGGCCATCATCTGCAACAACCTCGACATCTTCGCATGGTCGGACGACGACATTCCTGGCGTCGATCGGACTATCATTGAGCATTCCCTGGCAGTTGATCCGAAGGCACGACCAGTCCGCCAGGGGCTTCGGAGGCTGTCCGCCGAGCGGGCTGAGCTCGCCAAGGCCGAGACCGACAAGCTGCTCCGCGCCGGGGTCATCAGGGAAGTGAGTCACACCGACTGGTTGTCCAACCCTGTGTTTGTCCAGAAGAAAACATCTGGCAAATGGCGCATGTGTATCGACTTTACTTCTTTGAATAAAGCTTGCCCCCGTGATCCCTACCCGCTGCCTCGTATTGATCAGCTAGTAGATTCCACAGCCGGAGCCGAGCTCCTCAGCTTCCTCGACGCATATTCCGGTTATCATCAGATCTGGCTCAAGCCTGAAGACCAAGTGAAGACCAGCTTCGTCACCCCGGCCGGAGTGTTCTGCTACCTCCGGATGCCTTTCGGCCTCCGTAACGCCGGAGCAACCTTTTCAAGGTTAATCTCAAAGGCCCTTGGTCATCAGCTCGGGCGGAACGTGGAAGCTTACATGGACGACATCGTCATCAAGACTGCCTCCGCAAGTCAGCATGGGTCCGACATAGCCGAAACCTTCGACAGCCTCCAGCGGTGTGGGATCCGGCTTAACCCTGACAAGTGCGTCTTCGGAGCACGCGCAGGGAAGCTGCTCGGGTACCTCGTCTCCAGCCGCGGCATCGAAGCAAGTCCATTGCAAGTTCAAGCATTGCAGAACATGGCACCACCTCAGAACCTGCGGCAGGCGCAGAAGTTGGCCGGACGATTGGCCGCCCTGGGGCGTTTCCTCGCCAAATCAGCAGAGCGAAGTTTGCCCATCTTCAAGGTGCTTCGAGGCTCCAAGCATTTCGAATGGACCCCCGAGTGCCAGGTTTGTTTCCAGCAAATCAAGGATTATCTCTCCGGCCTCGTGGCCCTCGCCACACCACGGGCCGACAGTCCCTTGCTGGTTTATCTCGCCGCCTCTGGCACCGCCGCAAGCGCGGCCTTGGTTCAGGAGGAAGAGTGCGGTGGGAAGCTAGTTCAGCGGCCCGTCTACTTCGTCTCCGAGGTTCTCGCCGACGCCAAGGCCAGATACTCCGAGTTAGAGAAGGTGGCTTATGCCCTCGTCATGGCCTCCCGAAAGCTCCGGCACTACTTCTTGGCCCACGACATCATCATTCCAACAGCCTATCCGTTGGGCGACATGTTCAGAAACAAAGACGCCACTGGTCGCATCGGGAAGTGGGCGGTAGAGCTGGCCCCTTTCGGGATCTCCTTCGTTGCCCGGATGGCCATTAAATCCCAGATTCTCGCTGACTTCATCGCGGAGTGGACGTGGGCCCGAGAGCCCGCGAGCGCCAGCGCGGGCGAAGAGATTTGGACCATTTTTACGGATGGCGCTTACCAGGCCTCCGGGGCTGGAGCCGGAGCAGTCATCATCTCCCCTTCGGGTCAGCAGGCCCTGTACTCCGCCCGTCTAAGCTTCAAGGCCACTAACAACGTCGCAGAATACGAAGGTGTCCTCTTGGGACTTCGCAAGGCGCTCGCTTTGGGCGCCGCGCGCGTGATCGTGAAGACCGACTCCCAAGTGGTCGCCGGACACATCGACAAGTCCTTTCGAGCGAAGCACCCGGACCTCGCTTCCTACCTCGACTCCATCCGCAAGTTCGAAGCCTCCTTCAAGGGCATCTCCGTCCAGAACATCCCGCGAAGCGACAACGCCCAAGCGGATGCCCTCGCTAAGGCCGGGGCCGGCGCCCAGGCCTTGCCGCCAGGGGCTTTCTTCGAGGAACTCGCCCAGCCTTCGGTAATTCATCGACGCGAGACGATCGACCCCGCCGCCCCGGAGGAGAGCGAACAGTCGCCGCACCCGGCCCAGTACTCTGTACAGCCAGCGTCGATTGGCGCGAGCCCATCCTCCGCGCGCTCGCCGGCGGCGATGAAGTCCATCCCAGTCCAGAACAGGTTCGCCTGCAACTCCGCGCGAGGTCATTCGAGGTCATCAATGGAATCCTGTACAAGTCCGGAGTATGTTCCCCGCTGCTCCGCTGCGTCGCGCATTCCGACGGTGTCGCCATGCTCCGGGAGATACATGAAGGGTTGTGCGGCAGTCACTTAGCGCCGCGGGCCCTCGCAGGCAAAGCTCTCCGGCAAGGCGTGTACTGGCCCACCATCATCGCCGACGCCGAAGAACTCGTCCGCGCCTGCCAAGGTTGCCAGTGGATGGGCCGACGCAGTCACCGCCCCCCAGCAAAGTTGCTACCTATCCCTCCTGTGTGGCCCTTGGCCCGCTGGGGCATGGACCTCGTTGGCCCGCTCCCCAGAGCGAAGGGAAACCTACGCTTCGTCGTCGTCGCAGTCGAGTACTTCTCCAAGTGGGTCGAAGCGGAGCCTCTCACCACCATCACATCTCGAAGTGTCCAGAAGTTTTTCTGGCAGCATATCGTGTGCCGGTTCGGAGTACCCAAGCAGCTCACATTGGACAACGGAACGCAGTTTGATGCCGGCAGCTTCCGGGCATTCTGTGACGAGCTGGGAGTTCAGCTTTGCTTCGCGGCCGTGCGGCACCCCCAGTCTAACGGAGCAGTGGAGCGAGCCAACGGGCACATTCTGTCCGGCCTTCATAAGCGTATTGTCGGGTTGGCCCGAGGCACGTGGCCCGACGAACTACCCAAGATCTTATGGTCCATCCGGACGACCGTTTCCCGGGCAACGGGCTTCACCCCGTTCCGCCTTATGTTCGGCGACGAAGCGATGACGCCAACGGAGCTCCGCGCCGGTTCACTGCGCGTCGTAGCACCCGAAGTTGAAGATGAGCGCGCCGTCTCCCTTGACCTAGCGGAAGAAACGCGGCTGCGCGCCGTCGCCAACCTGTCCCACTATCAGAAGGAGACCAAGGGGTGGTACGATACCAAGGTTAAGCGCAACGAGTTCCAACCAGGGCATCTCGTCCTCCGCGCAGTGGTCGCTCCCCCCAAGTTGGGCAACAAATGGGACGGACCGTACATCGTTACGAAGTCCGGACGGCCGGGGTCTTACCGTCTCGCTACACTAGAAGGCGAAGAGCTGAAGCATTCATGGCACGCTAGGGACCTGAAGCGCTACTTTCCGTAACACTACCAATGTACTTTATTTGCGGCTATCGCCGCCTGGTTGTATCCCCCATCTGGGAAATAAAATTTTCAGCCAACTATTCCGACCGACACAACTCGCGACGCGCCCTCATATTCGGGTTCCGAGCTATGCCTCGACGCACCCTCACATTCGGGTTCCGAGCTGTGCCTCGACGCACCCTCGCATTCGGCTCCGAGCTCCGGCTCGACGCGCCCTCATATTCGGGTTCCGAGCTATGCCTCGACGCACCCTCACATTCGGGTTCCGAGCTGTGCCTCGACGCACCCTCGCATTCGGCTCCGAGCTCCGGCTCGACGCGCCCTCATATTCGGGTTCCGAGCAATGCCTCGACGCACCCTCACACTCGGGTTCCGAGCTCCGGCTCGACGCGCCCTCACAATTGGGTTCCGAGCTATGCCTCGACGCACCCTCGCATTCGGGCTCCGAGCTCCGGCTGGACGCGCCCTCATATTCGGGTTCCGAGCTATGCCTCGACGCGCCCTCACGCTCGGGTTCAGAGCTACGCCGGTGTGACGCGCACCGTCCGCTCTCCCTCTCCTAAGCTACTTAGCGCCCAGCTAGTAAACCAGCTACCCGCCAAACGGGGGGGGGGGGGGGAGGAAGAGAGAGAGAGCGAGGCGCAAGCTGCAGCAAGCATATGAAGCATACAATAACAAGCGCATAAGCATACAATGTTCATTACAAGCAAAGGAGGAAGTTAAGAAAAGTTCTCGTCCAGGCCAAGAAGGAACCGCGGGCCCCTTCGGTTAGACGGACCGGAAGTCGTGCTCGCCCCCCGACCGGACCTTTCCTTCCTCTTCCTGCGCTCCTCTTCCTTCTTTTGGGCGCGGAAAGTTCTCTGGTCCTCCTGGAGCTGAGCCCAGCTGCGCAGGTCGCCCCCCTCCGGGGGCGCTCCCCCTAAGTCAGCCTCCGTATCGGACCAGTCAACCGGTTCGGAGGACGAGGACGGCGAGCGAGACCCCCTCTCTTCGTCCTTCACATGCTTCAGAACCCCCTGAAGGACGTCAGAGTCCACACGTCCGTCATTGCCGCGGGGTAGAACGAAGCGCGCGGGCCGGTTCGCCCGCACAGCTTCGAGGATGGCCCAGCGATGCCGAAGGGCGTCGTCCGGTTCAAGTACCTCGACATCAAGATCGCGACCGCAAACACCCTGAGTAAGTCCCGAAAAAGTAGTCTTTATTAATATGACTGAGTTCCCTAAGCTATTACAGGATAAGGCTGAGACCAACCCCTAGAGCTACACCTGCGGGTCCGGCAAACGGGCCGAGGCTGAAGGGTTCGAAGGGGCTGGAGGGTCGCGCGCGCGGAGTGCTTCCTCCAGCCAAGCCTGGATCGCCGCAGGGCCTTCGGTCTGCCAGGTCGCCTTGAGCGCCCTCCAAGCTTGGGTCAGGGCGGAGCTTGGCGTCCGAAGGTGGTCCCCCGTGAAGGCGACCGGGTGCGGACTCGAAGGCGAAGGAAGCGGAAGCCCGGACGCCTCGAGGTGCCGGAGGATTCCGTACGCTGCCACCCGAGCGGACACCTCGCCGTATTGATCCATGGCAAGCTGTATCTGCGGAACCGGAAGCATTTTCGGGGGGAAGTCCTTAGCATCACCCCTCAAGCGCCCGCCAAGCACCTGCACACGCCCGGCGGAAGTCGCCAGGCCGGGCCCAAGCCTCCACCCCGAGCACCTGCCAGGGGAACCTTTTACTGCAGCGTCCATGGCGAGAACCGGAGCCACGACACCGACTCCTGCCGCACCATCCTCGCTCTTCACAGCGACTACCTCGAGCGCCAGTCCGGTCGCGGTTCCTCCGACCGGGGGCATTCCGCCCCTCGGCCGGACCAGGTCCAAATAGTCGGGCGTCAGGAAGAGCCGGAGGCCGTGACCCCGGCCGAGGGATTCGGCGGGGTCCCGGCCCTCACACTCGAAGCCGGTATGGACCGTGGCAAGCGCGTGGTCCTTCCCATATCCGGAGGGGGAGCCCTCGGAGCGCTGTCCAAGCGGCAGCGTCGGGATTACGTTCGGGAAGTTGGGCACATCGGCACGTCCAGCCCTTCAATCCTCCCGGAGTGGTCTCACGTCCCCATCAGCTTCACCGCCGAAGATGCCGCCGGCGTCAAGTTTCCTCACGCCGACCCACTCGTCATTTCGGCAGACATCGCCGGAGCCGAGGTGCGTCGCATTTTAGTCGACGGAGGAAGTTCCGCTGACATCATCTTCGTGCAGGCCTTCGACCAACTGTGCTTGTCACACAAGCACCTGCTGCCAGCCTCGCGGCCACTCCAAGGCTTCTCGGGCCCTCCGCTCGACGCCTTGGGCCAGGTCTTATTGGAAGTGGCGTTCGGCACCGCGCCCCTCCAGCGTCGGGAGGAAATCCTGTTCGACGTCGTCGACGCTCCATACGCCTACAACGCCATCTTCGGCCGGGGGATGCTCAACCGTTTCGGCGCCATCGCTCACCACAACTACCTCTGCCTCAAGATGCCGACTCCCGGAGGGGTGTTGTCTGTGCTAGGCGACCAAGCTGCAGCCCGCCGGGTCGAGTACGGCCATGCGGCGCCACTGGAGCCACGGCAGGTCCACAGTGTCCGTGAAGGCGCTGAAGGCGCCAACCTCCCACTGGAGGCCAGCCCTGCGCA
This sequence comes from Zizania palustris, assembly GCA_019279435.1. NCBI lineage: Eukaryota > Viridiplantae > Streptophyta > Magnoliopsida > Poales > Poaceae > Zizania > Zizania palustris. The sequence goes on from JAAALK010000287.1 coordinate 2,168,008, forward strand.
GAAAGGGCGCCCCGTCAAACCCCTCCCAGAAGGCGAAGTCATCACCAAGACCCTGACTTACGGGGGGAAAGAGTACTCGATCAAGTTCGGAGGGGGCCTGGAGCCAGAATTATCAGCGCAGCTCGAGGCCATCATCTGCAACAACCTCGACATCTTCGCATGGTCGGACGACGACATTCCTGGCGTCGATCGGACTATCATTGAGCATTCCCTGGCAGTTGATCCGAAGGCACGACCAGTCCGCCAGGGGCTTCGGAGGCTGTCCGCCGAGCGGGCTGAGCTCGCCAAGGCCGAGACCAACAAGCTGCTCCGCGCCGGGGTCATCAGGGAAGTGAGTCACACCGACTGGTTGTCCAACCCTGTGTTTGTCCAGAAGAAAACATCTGGCAAATGGCGCATGTGTATCGACTTTACTTCTTTGAATAAAGCTTGCCCCCGTGATCCCTACCCGCTGCCTCGTATTGATCAGCTAGTAGATTCCACAGCCGGAGCCGAGCTCCTCAGCTTCCTCGACGCATATTCCGGTTATCATCAGATCTGGCTCAAGCCTGAAGACCAAGTGAAGACCAGCTTCGTCACCCCGGCCGGAGTGTTCTGCTACCTCCGGATGCCTTTCGGCCTCCGTAACGCCGGAGCAACCTTTTCAAGGTTAATCTCAAAGGCCCTTGGTCATCAGCTCGGGCGGAACGTGGAAGCTTACATGGACGACATCGTCATCAAGACTGCCTCCGCAAGTCAGCATGGGTCCGACATAGCCGAAACCTTCGACAGCCTCTGGCGGTGTGGGATCCGGCTTAACCCTGACAAGTGCGTCTTCGGAGCACGCGCAGGGAAGCTGCTCGGGTACCTCGTCTCCAGCCGCGGCATCGAAGCAAGTCCATTGCAAGTTCAAGCATTGCAGAACATGGCACCACCTCAGAACCTGCGGCAGGCGCAGAAGTTGGCCGGACGATTGGCCGCCCTGGGGCGTTTCCTCGCCAAATCAGCAGAGCGAAGTTTGCCCATCTTCAAGGTGCTTCGAGGCTCCAAGCATTTCGAATGGACCCCCGAGTGCCAGGTTTGTTTCCAGCAAATCAAGGATTATCTCTCCGGCCTCGTGGCCCTCGCCACACCACGGGCCGGCAGTCCCTTGCTGGTTTATCTCGCCGCATCTGGCACCGCCGCAAGCGCGGCCTTGGTTCAGGAGGAAGAGTGCGGTGGGAAGCTAGTTCAGCGGCCCGTCTACTTCGTCTCCGAGGTTCTCGCCGACGCCAAGGCCAGATACTCCGAGTTAGAGAAGGTGGCTTATGCCCTCGTCATGGCCTCCCGAAAGCTCCGGCACTACTTCTTGGCCCACGACATCATCATTCCAACAGCCTATCCGTTGGGCGACATGTTCAGAAACAAAGACGCCACTGGTCGCATCGGGAAGTGGGCGGTAGAGCTGGCCCCTTTCGGGATCTCCTTCGTTGCCCGGACGGCCATTAAATCCCAGATTCTCGCTGACTTCGTCGCGGAGTGGACGTGGGCCCGAGAGCCCGCGAGCGCCAGCGCGGGCGAAGAGATTTGGACCATTTTTACGGATGGCGCTTACCAGGCCTCCGGGGCTGGAGCCGGAGCAGTCATCATCTCCCCTTCGGGTCAGCAGGCCCTGTACTCCGCCCGTCTAAGCTTCAAGGCCACTAACAACGTCGCAGAATACGAAGGTGTCCTCTTGGGACTTCGCAAGGCGCTCGCTTTGGGCGCCGCGCGCGTGATCGTGAAGACCGACTCCCAAGTGGTCGCCGGACACATCGACAAGTCCTTTCGAGCGAAGCACCCGGACCTCGCTTCCTACCTCGACTCCATCCGCAAGTTCGAAGCCTCCTTCAAGGGCATCTCCGTCCAGAACATCCCGCGAAGCGACAACGCCCAAGCGGATGCCCTCGCTAAGGCCGGGGCCGGCGCCCAGGCCTTGCCGCCAGGGGCTTTCTTCGAGGAACTCGCCCAGCCTTCGGTAATTCATCGACGCGAGACGATCGACCCCGCCGCCCCGGAGGAGAGCGAACAGTCGCCGCACCCGGCCCCAGTACTCTGTACAGCCAGCGTCGATTGGCGCGAGCCCATCCTCCGCGCGCTCGCCGGCGGCGATGAAGTCCATCCCAGTCCGGAGCAGGTTCGCCTGCAACTCCGCGCGAGGTCATTCGAGGTCATCAATGGAATCCTGTACAAGTCCGGAGTATGTTCCCCGCTGCTCCGCTGCGTCGCGCATTCCGACGGTGTCGCCATGCTCCGGGAGATACATGAAGGGTTGTGCGGCAGTCACTTAGCGCCGCGGGCCCTCGCAGGCAAAGCTCTCCGGCAAGGCGTGTACTGGCCCACCATCATCGCCGACGCCGAAGAACTCGTCCGCGCCTGCCAAGGTTGCCAGTGGATGGGCCGACGCAGTCACCGCCCCCCAGCAAAGTTGCTACCTATCCCTCCTGTGTGGCCCTTGGCCCGCTGGGGCATGGACCTCGTTGGCCCGCTCCCCAGAGCGAAGGGAAACCTACGCTTCGTCGTCGTCGCAGTCGAGTACTTCTCCAAGTGGGTCGAAGCGGAGCCTCTCACCACCATCACATCTCGAAGTGTCCAGAAGTTTTTCTGGCAGCATATCGTGTGCCGGTTCGGAGTACCCAAGCAGCTCACATTGGACAACGGAACGCAGTTTGATGCCGGCAGCTTCCGGGCATTCTGTGACGAGCTGGGAGTTCAGCTTTGCTTCGCGGCCGTGCGGCACCCCCAGTCTAACGGAGCAGTGGAGCGAGCCAACGGGCACATTCTGTCCGGCATTCATAAGCGTATTGTCGGGTTGGCCCGAGGCACGTGGCCCGACGAACTACCCAAGATCTTATGGTCCATCCGGACGACCGTTTCCCGGGCAACGGGCTTCACCCCGTTCCGCCTTATGTTCGGCGACGAAGCGATGACGCCAACGGAGCTCCGCGCCGGTTCACTGCGCGTCGTAGCACCCGAAGTTGAAGATGAGCGCGCCGTCTCCCTTGACCTAGCGGAAGAAACGCGGCTGCGCGCCGTCGCCAACCTGTCCCACTATCAGAAGGAGACCAAGGGGTGGTACGATACCAAGGTTAAGCGCAACGAGTTCCAACCAGGGCATCTCGTCCTCCGCGCAGTGGTCGCTCCCCCCAAGTTGGGCAACAAATGGGACGGACCGTACATCGTTACGAAGTCCGGACGGCCGGGGTCTTACCATCTCGCTACACTAGAAGGTGAAGAGCTGAAGCATTCATGGCACGCTGGGGACCTGAAGCGCTACTTTCCGTAACACTACCAATGTACTTTATTTGCGGCTATCGCCGCCTGGTTGTATCCCCCATCTGGGAAATAAAATTTTCAGCCAACTATTCCGACCGACACAACTCGCGACGCGCCCTCATATTCGGGTTCCGAGCTATGCCTCGACGCACCCTCACATTCGGGTTCCGAGCTGTGCCTCGACGCACCCTCGCATTCGGCTCCAAGCTCCGGCTCGACGCGCCCTCATATTCGGGTTCCAAGCTATGCCTCGACGCACCCTCACATTCGGGTTCCGAGCTGTTCCTGGACGCACCCTCGCATTCAGGCTCCGAGCTCCGGCTCGACGCGCCCTCATATTCGGGTTCCGAGCTATGCCTCGACGCACCCTCACATTCGGGTTCCGAGCTGTGCCTCGACGCACCCTCGCATTCGGCTCCGAGCTCCGGCTCGACGCGCCCTCATATTCGGGTTCCGAGCTATGCCTCGACGCACCCTCACACTCGGGTTCCGAGCTCCGGCTCGACGCGCCCTCACAATTGGGTTCCGAGCTATGCCTCGACGCACCCTCGCATTCGGGCTCCGAGCTCCGGCTGGACGCGCCCTCATATTCGGGTTCCGAGCTATGCCTCGACGCGCCCTCACGCTCGGGTTCAGAGCTACGCCGGTGTGACGCGCACCGTCCGCTCTCCCTCTCCTAAGCTACTTAGCGCCCAGCTAGTAAACCAGCTACCCGCCAAACGGGGGGGGAGGAAGAGAGAGAGAGCGAGGCGCAAGCTGCAGCAAGCATATGAAGCGTACAATAACAAGCGCATAAGCATACAATGTTCATTACAAGCAAAGGAGGAAGTTAAGAAAAGTTCTCGTCCAGGCCAAGAAGGAACCACGGGCCCCTTCGGTTAGACGGACCGGAAGTCGTGCTCGCCCCCCGACCGGACCTTTCCTTCCTCTTCCTGCGCTCCTCTTCCTTCTTTTGGGCGCGGAAAGTTCTCTGGTCCTCCTGGAGCTGAGCCCAGCTGCGCAGGTCGCCCCCCTCCGGGGGCGCTCCCCCTAAGTCAGCCTCCGTATCAGACCAGTCAACCGGTTCGGAGGACGAGGACGGCGAGCGAGACCCCCTCTCTTCGTCCTTCACATGCTTCAGAACCCCCTGAAGGACGTCAGAGTCCACACGTCCGTCATTGCCGCGGGGTAGAACGAAGCGCGCGGGCCAGTTCGCCCGCACAGCTTCGAGGATGGCCCAGCGATGCCGAAGGGCGTCGTCCGGTTCAAGTACCTCGACATCAAGATCGCGACCGCAAACACCCTGAGTAAGTCCCGAAAAAGTAGTCTTTATTAATATGACTGAGTTCCCTAAGCTATTACAGGATAAGGCTGAGACCAACCCCTAGAGCTACACCTGCGGGTCCGGCAAACGGGCCGAGGCTGAAGGGTTCGAAGGGGCTGGAGGGTCGCGCGCGCGGAGTGCTTCCTCCAGCCAAGCCTGGATCGCCGCAGGGCCTTCGGTCTGCCAGGTCGCCTTGAGCGCCCTCCAAGCTTGGGTCAGGGCGGAGCTTGGCGTCCGAAGGTGGTCCCCCGTGAAGGCGACCGGGTGCGGACTCGAAGGCGAAGGAAGCGGAAGCTCGGACGCCTCGAGGTGCCGGAGGATTCCGTACGCTGCCACCCGAGCGGACACCTCGCCGTATTGATCCATGGCAAGCTGTATCTGCCGGACGGCAGATCGAACGAACTTCACTCGGCGGACCAGGGGCTCCCGGGCGATGTCGAACGTGCCGCAGCCAGTGCCGTAGCGCGCCAACATCTTCCGCAAGGATTCGGCGGCCTCGGCCGCCGTCTTCCCGGCCTCGGCGAGCTCCTCGGCGGCCTTCCCGTTCCGCGAGTTGAGGCCCGCCTCGACCTCCTCCAAATGAGTCACCCGAGCTCCGAGGGCTTCGACCTTGCGTTCCGCCTCCGAGGCCCGAGCTTGGAGCTGGGAAACCTCTTCTTCGAGCCGATCAGCCTCCGAGGCCCGGGCCCGGAGTACCTCCGCCTCAGCGGCTCTGGTTCGGAGGGCACTGACCTCCGCTTCCAGCTCGTCGGCACGGGCGGCCCTGGCCCGGAGCCCCTCCAACTCCGCGACGCGGGCCCTGAGCGAGTCCGCCTCCGCTGCTTGGGCCTCCAGCGCCGCCACCCTCGACGCCTGGGATCGAAGGACCTCGGCCTCCGACGAGCGCTCGCGGGCCAATCTCTCCACGGCCGCCACCCGGGACGCGAGCCCTGCGGCGTACGCCTCGTGATGTTCGCGCTCGAGAAGCAGAGCGGACATCTGCCCCTGCGCCAGCGCCACCACCTGCATGCGGAGAAGTGGTCAGAAGAGCCGCGACGAGGGCGTCAAGAGCGTCCAAGGAAAGTACCTGGCCCGCGGCCGTCTCGATGGCCCTTCCGAGGTCCAAGCTATCCGATCGCCCCAGCTCGCCTATCACCGGGGCATTGCGCAGCCGCAGGTAGTAGTCATGGATCAGGGCCACTCTCGAGGCGAAGTCCTCCCCCACCGTCAGGAAAGGGCGCAGAAGCGGCACGGAGCCGCGCGCGGTTCGTAGGTCGGCGGGAGGCTGATGCCGGACCCCGACGCCCCCGGCGGGCTCCCGAGGGGCCCCCTCGGCGCTCCGGGACTCCGCCTCGTCCTGTGGATTCAAGCCCCCCTTCGCGGTGACAGGGGCTCCGGACCTCGCATCCGGAGCATCTGCCGGTTGGCGGTCGGCTGGCTCCATGCCTCCGGCCGAAGTACCTGCACAAGCAAACGGGAGTTAAATACAGGAAAGCTCCTTGCGCACGGAGAGGCGTGACGAAGTTACTGTACCCGCGTCCGCAGTATCGTCGACGCGGTCCGGAGGTTGAAAGTGGCCCGACGGGCTTGGGCGGAAGAAAAGATTATCGATGGAGTTCGGCGGAGAGCCCGCCACCGCCGCGGCCAGCTCCGCCTCCTTGTCGGCGCTCCTTTCAACGCCGGCGAGTGGGTCAGCTAGGCCCCCGTGGCCCAAGCTGTCCGTAGCCCTGCTTTCGAGGGAACCCGCGGAGCCGCCCGCTGAAACGGGTATCGGAGAGGAGGCGGTCCCCGGGCGGGGCGGCGCGGGCTCCGTTGGGGTCGGGCGAAGGAGAACATCCTCGCGCCCCCCGGTGCTCGGCTGGATCGGTGGAATCGGAGCCGGGACCTCTGGAGGATCTCCTGACTCTGATTGGACTCCTTCGCTGGAGCCCCCTCCCTCCGAACGAGAGGCCGAAGAAGGTCCCGGCGACGCGCGCTTCGGCCCCCTCACGATCCTCTTTTTCTTCGAGCGGCTCGGAGAAGAGCAGTCGTCCGCATCGCCCGCCTTCCTCTTCGAGACGTCCCGGAGGATCTCGCCCTCCGGTAGAGGCGGGGGCGTGAGCTCGAGCGCCCCCCACACTCTGTTGGAGCGTTCCCAGGAGCCCACCAGCTCCAACCGGCGGGCCCGCTCGGCCGCGGTAGGAACCCCCAGGATCCTCTCCGCCAAGCGAGCGATCTCTTCGGGTGTCCGAGCGACGAGCGATCCTGCACCTTTTCGTCAGAGCCGGGGTATCCCTCAAGCACGCAAAAACAAGACTGAAGGCGAAAGAAAGCCGAGACTTACCAAGTTGGCGAGAGAGCTCCGTCGGCACCGACGCGTCCCGGCTGCTCCGGAGCAAGGCGGGCCACTCCTCCTTCAGCGGGGGGATCTCGAGGGCCACGAACTCCTCCGCCAAGTCCCGCATGCTCATCCGGCGGGCGACGATTTGGAGAAGTTGTACCCTCACCGAGATGGCCCCGGAGTTGACTTCGACCCGCGCCTCTCTCCGGAACCAGATGTGGCGCGGTATTCCGGCCAAGCCGGAGGTGAGCCCTACGCGAACGTAGAACCACCGATTTACCCACTTCGAGTACCACCTTTCGTTGCTGGCCTTCGCCGGGAAGGAGTCCGCGTACCTCCTCCGGAGCTGGAAGTTGATGCTCCCGAAGGCCAGCACCCGGCCGTCCTTTTTCTTCGGCTGGCAGAGGGCTTCGTGCATCTCAGCGAAGACCTCCGCCCTCCCTTCGCAGCCTTCAGCGCTCATGGCCCACTCGAAGATGGCGAGGCGGGCCACGGCGTTGGGGGACAGCTGCGGGAGCTCCAGATGGAACGCCTCCAGGACCCCAGCAAGAAGCTCTGAGGCAGGGAACCCCAGGCCCGCGTCGAAGAAGGCTTCGAAGACGACGACCTCGCCTTCCCGCGGCCGCGGGGCCGTCTCCCGCCCCGGCCTTCTCGCCGGCGTCTCTGGGCCGAGGCGGTTCCTGGTCGCCTGCTCGATCGAGGCTTCAGTGCAGGCAGACGCCCCGAGCTCCAGCGTCTGTTCTCGGAATCGCTCGGAAGCGGGGCGGAGCTCGCGCGCGCCGCGCACCTCTGGCGTGTCGGTCGCCGCCGCCGCCGCCGCGGCCGTCATCTGGCGCTGCAAGAAGCGCGGGTCCATCGCCATTGTGGGAACCGGCTTCCTCGACATTCTTGGAGAGAAGATGGGAGGAGCGTAAGGCTCAGAGGGCGAGTGGGCAATGGACTAAGCGATCGCGGTTGGCGCGTGAGGGTGAAGGAAGAAGAAGCCGTGAAGGGCAAGTGTATATATATCTTTCGGGAAGGCTGGCGGTTCGACTCCCGTTTCGGTTAGCGTGTGAACGTGGCGGTTTACGCGGCGCCGCATTCAAAACTGGGTGGCGCATCGGGGCGCGTGGGCGATCTCTCGGCGATCCGCCTCTTCGGTGCCGCCGGCACGCGTATTAACTGCTCTCGGCGGCGCTCGCTCGGCCCCTCGGGGGTGGAGCCCCCGTAGTCAAGATGCGCCAGTCTCCGGTCAGATCGGTCAACCCCCCCTCGGTGCCTCGGAGGCGGGCGGAGGCCCGAGGCAGGGTCTAATTCCCCGGTCTCTCGGCTCCCCGTCTCAGTGCGCTCCGGCGCCCCGGCGGATGCGGCGCCCTAAAGCGAGGTACGCACTCTTGTGAATTGGCGGGATTATCTTGTGCGCTTCCACCCCCTCCCATTGCAGGACTACGAGCGGGAAGGAGCGAGGGGCTACTGTTGGGGGAGATAATCCCTGGAGTCAGCGGGGTGGGCCCCCCAGCCGGAGGGCCCAGGCTTGATGACGGAGGTCACCGTCCGGAGGAGCGTGGCCGGAGGTCACCTTCCGGAGGAGCGTGGCCGGAGGTCACCCCCCGGAGGAGCGTGGCCGGAGGTCACCGTCCGGAGAAGCGTGGCCGGAGGTCACCGTCCGGAGGAGCGTGGCCGGAGGTCACCTCCCGGAGGAGCGTGGCCGGAGGTCACTGTCCGGAGAAGCGTGGCCGGAGGTCACCGTCCGGAGGAGCGTGGCCGGAGGTCACCTTCCGGAAGAGCGAAGCCGGAGGTCGCCCTTCGGCGTAGGACACAGGAGCCCGCCTTCCGGAGGCTGAAAGTCCGGGGCTCTCGGCAGGCCCGGCGAGACGAGCCCAAAGAGAGTCTTGGCGGGAAAAGGACCAGGCGGTCGTGCGAAAGGACAGGATCGCGATCTTCTGAGCCGTGTCGGGCGGCGCAGGAAGCATCCGACACGGCCGATACGCTGTCAGAGTCGAATCTTCTTGTCTGTACTATGTACCTCTTTGTCTGTACTACCGGTCAGGGTTGGTCGGGTGGCCGTTGGCAGCCCGGAGGCGCTTAGTCCTCTGGGCGGGGCGCCCTATAAATACCCCCCCACTACAGTTGTAACGGACAGGGAGTCCAAAGCATTGAATACACTACTCTTGTTTTCCACTAAAACCTGCTGGTTCGATCCGTCGTTCCAACACCTGATGTATCAATTTCTCTACCGGTTGAAGAATCAGATCGTGATGAAATTGGTGAAGCACAGATCAAATCATCCGGCGGCGCACACACAGGAACAAGCAGAGAACAAATGTGGGGAAAGTGAACTCTGATTTTTAGATTAAAGTGAGTTAACCCTAACCCTAGGGATTGGGGCCGATTTATAGGCACTCCAATAAACTAGGAAAATAACAAAAGACCCTTAGGGTTTTTACAGACGCTGAAATAAATGGAAAAGACCAAACTGCCCATAGGATATTTTTACAGACTCGACTGACTGACTGTGGGCCTAAGGACAAAATAGTAAACTCCTATTTACAGATGACTTATCCGGAAGCTAAGCTTTCGTAGCGACTATGGCTTCGCCTCTAAATAGTACGATGCGAGATCAGCGGTTGCCAGTTTTGCACCGAAACTGACAAAGCATCCACCGACTTTGCACCAGGTACCCGGATTGGGCCGAACTGATTCCACAGCTCTCTCAGCCCGGCAATCACTCACCGCCCGTGTACCTAAGTCAATCCTGGTCAACAGCCCAGTGGATCCTCTACTGCTCCTAGCCCATATACCCGGATTGGGCCAGCCCGACTTTGCGGCCCCTCTGCCCGACAGTCGCTCGCTGCCCGTGTACCTGAGTCACACGCGGCCCAGACGCAGCAGGTCTTCTCTCTCTTTTCAGTCCTCTTTAACTACCGTTGACAATGACTCATCACATCTGGAGCCATGAGGCCCACGCTCTTCAGCATGGCTCCTCAATCTCCCCCTTGATGAGTGCATTGTCAACACTTCTCTTCATCAGCTTTCTAGTACCTGCGAACTCACGTGGAAACACAAAAACAAAGCACAAGAAAATAGAGTGCAATCTCAGAATCATCAACAAAAGCCGAACAAAAGCAAGAAGTGGTCATTATGATTAACCAAAAGTAAAGGCTCAAAACGAGTGCAATCTCAGAATCATAAACAAGGATATCAAAAGAGTAAGGACAAACGGGACAAAAACTCCCCCTGAAACAAATCCCAAAGAAAGCCAAAACTCCCCCTTAAACTCTTCTCCGAAAATTTCTCCCCCTTGTTGACAAGTGGACTCATCAAGCGAGACTAAATGCACTCGAAAGAGACACAGACTCCCCCTGAAATGCAACTCCCCCACAAAATATGCAATGAATGCAATCAGGGTGCAGGTGGAGTGTAGAAAGCATGCTTCCCAGATATGATAGACTGCAATTACAACATCTAACATGTATAGAAAAAGATATATTGTCTAAGACACATGGCATGATCAGTGCAACAGATGATATCTAAAGAAAGTCATTAGCACACATTTTTCAGTTTTTTGCAAACAAAAGCATCACCATATTTGCCAGTTGACAAGCAAGTTAAAGCATGAGATCCAGAAGCTAACTGATATCTACCAAGATAAGCATTGTCCAAAACAAAGTGCTTCAACAAACTTGTTGTCTTTTTAATTTTCAGGCTTTTTCATTTTCCTTTTTCATTTTTGCCAAGGGTTATTTGCAAGTCAAACCTTATGCTGACCGACCAAGTCAAGCCTAGGCCAGAACTGGACCATCAAAAGCTTAAGACATTGGTCTTGGCATACACTACACTGTCCTAGTTCATACCAAAGTGCTATGGTAAGCAGTCCAGAACAATGCAATGCGACAAATCAAACCCACCTGGATCTTTTCAACTTAAGCATAAAGAAGGCATGGAATTTTCATTTTTCTGATTTTTCATCATTTTTATAGCACATTTTCCATGTTAAAAGCATAAAGATGTCCAAGTTGCTTATTTGCACCTAAGTAGGGAACTAGCTACAAGGCATGTAATAGATAGCAAAAGCATTCAGCCTGCACAAGCTAGTTACCATCAGCAATGGTGATCAATTTTCAATTTTAAAGCATAAAATCCATGCATATGATAGATATCAGACATATCATGTGAACTGAAACAAAGCATGATCATCGACAAGTAATCAAAAGCATGTACCAGCTAGAATAAGTAAAGCAGTTCAATCATATAACAGAAGCAGGCTCAAAAGTGTGATATGTGAGTATGTATGATATGAACACACACAAAAAACTCAGGAAAAGAGTAAAGAAGAAATAAAACTGACTCAAAATATCCAAAAAAGGATACACAACACCCAAATCCCCTCGTAAACGCTCAAAGGTAGACTGATCTACGGGTTTGGTGAAAATGTCAGCCAACTGATGATGGGTATCAACATGAACAAGGTCAATGACACCTTTCTCATATTGATCCCGCAGAAAGTGAAAACACATATCAATGTGTTTGGTTTTTGAATGAAGACACGAGTTTTTCCCTACACTAGTAGCACAGGTGCTGTCGCAAAACAGAGGAACTCTGGTAGGAAAGAACAACCCAAAGTCTCGCAACGTGGAAATCATCCAAACTAACTGTGAGCAGCAGCTACATACTCAGCCTCAGTGGTCGAAACAACAACTCTAGATTGCTTTCGACAAGACCAAGAAACAAGAGACGAACCAATAAACTGGCAAGTACCAGAAGTCGACTTGCGATCCAACCGGCACCCACCAAAGTCAGCGTCCGAAAAACCAGATAAATCAAGAGATGATGATGTTGAATAATAAAGACTGAGATCGGCGGCATAGGTAAGATACCTGAAGATGCTCTTGACAGCCTGCCGATGAGATGCGCGTGGTGAAGACTGGAAGCGCGCGCACAGCCCCACGGCGAACTGAATGTCCGGTCTTGTCGCCGTCAAGTACAACAGCGAACTGATCATCCCTCGAAACTCTCACTCATTAACCTTGACACCGTTCTCGTCCTTGTCCAAGCCCCCAGATGTGCCCATTGGGGTCATCTGAGGCTTCAGCTCTCCACCAAAGTCGAACTTCTTCAACATGTCTCGAGTGTACATAACATGGTGGATGAAGGTGTCGTTCTTGGTCTGCTTGATATGGAGCCATAAGAAGTACTTGAGCTCACCCATGAGGCTCATCTCAAACTCGCTATGCATCTGCTCAGAAAACATGGACACAAGAACATCAGTAGTACCGCCAAAGATAATATCGTCCACGTAAATCTGAGCGACTAAGAAATCTGAAGCATCTCTGAGCAAGAAAAGAGTTTTATCCACAGAACCCATCACAAAGCCCTTCCCCTACAAAACCGCTTCAACCGGTCATACCAAGCCCTAGGGGCTTGTTTCAACCCGTATAAAGCTTTTTGCAACTTAAAAACATGTCGAGGAAACTTGGGGTTCTCAAAACCGGGGGGCTGCCTAACATAAACCTCCTCATATATGTACCCGTTCAGAAAAGCACTCTTGACGTCCATTTGAAAAAGCTTAAGACCCTTTGAAGCGGCAAAAGCTAAGAGAATGCGAATGGACTCAAGACGGGCAACATGGGCGAAAGTTTCTTCAAACTCAATACCTTCCTTTTGGCAAAAACCCTGGGCAACCAATCGAGCTTTGTTGCGCACCACAACCCCATCTTCACCTTGCTTGTTCTTGAACACCCACTTGGTGCCTATGGGGTTGCATCCGGGTGGCAACTCAACTAGTGTCCAAACCCAATTGCGGACAAAATTATCAAGCTCTTCTTGTATGACATTAATCCAGTTCGAGTCAGAAAGAGCATGAGAAACGTCTCTGGGCTCAAAAGATACAACAAAAGCAGATTCAGCAAACACAGCAAGAGAGTCAACAGATGAACGCAAAGTCCTGTCAGTCAAATCACCGATGATGAGCTCTGAGGGGTGATCACGCTGAACTGCTCGGGATCCCTGGCGATCTGAAGTCACCTCACCGGAGTCAGCAGCTGGCACCTCTGGACTCGACTGACGGGGCTCGATCGAAGTGGAAGAAGTTATCAGAGGTCCGCCCTCATCCTTAGTCGAAGTCTCAGAAGGTGTGGGTTCTGCAGGCTGTGTAGAAGGCCCACCCTCATCAGCAGCTGGAGTGTCATCATCTTCCTCGAAGATGGACTCTCTGAGCTCACCATCACAGAAAGCTCAAAAGAAGGAGTCAAAGAAGGCAATGACTCATCGGAAGAAACCTCACAATTCTCGACAAGCTGCTGGGAGTCGAGGTTCCAAACACGGAAGCCTCGAGAATGCAAAGCATAGCCAAGAAAAACTTTGTTCTAGCAACGAGACTCAAACTTGTCCAAATGCCCTCCCTTCTTGTGCACAAAGCACTTGCAGCCAAACGCTCGGAAGTGGCTCACCTTGGGCTGTCTGCCAAACCGCAACTCATATGAAGTCTTACCAAGGTAAGCTCTAAGAAAAATGCGGTTGGCCACATAGCAAGCCGTGTTCATGGCTTCAGCCCAAAAACACCTAGGAGTCCTGTGCTCATCGAGCATCGTCCTGGCCATCTCGACTAGCGTGCGGTTCTTTCGTTCCACAACACCGTTCTGTGGGGGAGTGTAAGGAGCAGAAAACTGATGGTCAAGACCCAGATCACTACAGAAGCTGATGAACTGAGAGTTCTTGAACTCAGAGTCGTTGTCGGAGCGAATTGCTCGCATCCGACCATTGTTGTCATTCTTCAGCTTCAAAATCAGGTCATGAACAAAATGAAAAGTCTCATCCTTAGATTCCAAAAAGAAAACCCACAAAAATAGAGAAAAATCGTCAACGATCACAAGCGCGTACCACTTCCCACCGACTGAGCGTACCCGAGCTCAACCGACAGTGTCCATGTGTAATATATCACCCGGATACGAAGTCATCACCTGAGTCACAGGTGAGTGAGAAGCGGCAACCATTTTCTCATGACGACAGGGATGGCAAACTAGATCCTTCTCCATTTTAAGCTTGGGCAATCCTCGGATGAGGTCCATAGAGCTTAACCTGACTAGCAGGTCAAAACTCAAATGGCCTAACCTCCTATGACACTTCCAGAGCTCAGAGGAGGATCTAGCAATCAAACAGTGAGAAGGGCCAAAAGAACTAGAGAAGTCAATCCGAAAAACCTTACCAAAAGGTAAGATCTAGCAAATCAAAGACCCTCTAGAGTTAATCACAGAAGAACTGCCCTTCTTAAAGCGAACCTCCAACCCATCCTCAAGAAGTTGTGAAACAGAAATCAAATTGAAATTCAAATGTCCAACCAAAGCAACGTTCTTTAAAGAGAAATGGTCAGAGATGCGAATTGAGCCAAAATCGTTTACCTTTCCTTGACCACTGTTCCCGAATGTGATGTACTCTTTGGAGCTCGGGGGAGTGAGACTAGAGAACCATCTTCGATGTCCCGTCATGTGATGAGAGCATCCTCAGTCCATGATCCAAACGTCCTCCAGTCCCGGATCCTGCACAATCAGTTGTTGTAAGGGGAGAAAATGGCCCGGCACCAGGTTTAGCTAAAGAACTAAACCAGTGTCGAGCCATCTGCTCAAAATATGGAAAGCAAAAATCACCAGAAGAGTTTGGACCAAAACGCGGCTCAAAGCGCGGTCCTCTGTTCTTCCTAAAGTCTCGGCACGAGGTCCAGGACAGTAGCGAAAATGGCCCGGAGCTCTGCCGGAACGAACACCACCATCTGGAGCACGGGCATGAAAGTCGTCTCCTCTACCCCACCTACACGACACAGCCTGGCCTCCAGCGTCTCCCCGCGTCGAGGAACTCTCAGTCTACCACCCTGCTGGTACAACTGCTCCTAACCACCACGAGCTCTCTCTGCTCTCTCAACCCGCTTCCTCCTGAAGCAAAACTCCGCAAGATGCCCGTCTCTCTGACAATACTCACAATGATAGGTGGGCTTCTTGGGAAGTGGTTGAGGCTTGGGGTTCTTGGGCTTAGTGGTGTTTGGTGTAGTCTTCTTGGGTTGAGAGGGTCCAGGAAGAGAGTCAAGAGAAGTGTGAAGGTGTTTGGGCTTTGGAACCCAGATGGGCTTTTTGGGTGGAGCTTTGGGCTGTTCTTGGAATACTCCATCCTTGGGATGACTAGCCTAGAAAGACTCAGTGGAGTGAGTCTTGGGGTATCTTTGCTCAGGAGTCATTTTACTCCACTCCACTGCCCGACTAATGGCACTCTCAAAGTCAGCCTTGGTGTAGGTGTATCCTACCCCAAACCCATCATGCCTCTTAAACTATTGGATCATCATGCCGAGATGTGGCTCTCTGGCACTGATCCAACTCAGGATAGAACGCAGATAAAAATTCTCATTTTCAGCATCAGCTAGCTCCTCTCTCAAGGAAGCTAGAACCTCCAACTGAGACAAGCAGGTATCACACTCTCTATCCACTTGGACAGACTTATTGGCTTTCAGCTTAATCAACTACAGTCTAAGAGACAATGTCTCAAGCTCTAGCCTAGTCTGCGCCAGCTCAGCTCTCACTCTCTCCAAATCACCCAAATGCTCATCGCCCTTGGCTTTCAGCTCAGCTAAACTAGCTAGATGAGATGGGCAATCAGCACATGGTACGATGACAGTGGCATGAGCATCTTTTAGCTCCAGCTGAGCGCTTTCAAGCTCAGTGGCCAAAGCATCCCTCTCATCAACCCTTTTTGTGCACCTGGACTTCATAGTCGACAGGTCACACAGAAGCACCTCACACTTTGGGCACTCATTGCTATCACCCAAGTAAGGGGAAAAAGATAGACTCTCAATTCTGTCGTTGGCCACGGCAAGCTCACTCTCTAATTCATCTATCCTCTTCTTAGCCCCCCTAAGTAGTTTTTCCCGATATTTTAACTCCTGACGATTCCTTTCAAGTAAATCAACGATTTTGCGTTCATAAGATGATACCTTTTCGTTGTTTTCATCGTCGGAGGGGCCCTTCTCTTCCTTATCCCCAAGAGCCATTGAATAAAAGCTCTTGCGGGATCTTCGGCGCTGATGTGGGCGGCTCTTCGGTCTGTCCCCGAAGGCCATGAAGCAAAGGCTGGCCGGATCGTCCTTGTCCTTCCCCTTCCTGATGATGATCTCCTCATCGCTTGAGCTCGATGAAGAGGAAGAAGACGTGGAACGCTTGGAGTAGCTCTTCTCCATCTCGG
Organism: Zizania palustris; assembly: GCA_019279435.1. Taxonomy (NCBI): domain Eukaryota; kingdom Viridiplantae; phylum Streptophyta; class Magnoliopsida; order Poales; family Poaceae; genus Zizania; species Zizania palustris. The sequence goes on from JAAALK010000287.1 coordinate 2,184,084, forward strand.
CAAAGAAGGCCTTGTCGCGCTTCTTGTTCTCTCGCCGGTAGTCCTTCAGGGCCTTTCTGAAGAATCTGGTCTTTGGCTTGCCCTTGTTGAAGGAGGAGCTGTCGTGCTTGCCGGAGTCGTGGAAGCCACCACAAGTGCCCTTCTTGTGACCATTGCCCTTAGGGCAGTCGGCGGTGAAGTGTCCTGGGTCACCACACTCAAAACACCAGGATTTCGTGCCATGTATCTTGAACATTCTCTTGTCATAAACACGACGCACCCGGTTGTTAAAAAGACACAGGTTATGATCTCCCAAAGACTCAAGCTGGTCCTCAGTGATAGACATCAAAGAGAACCCAGCACAGCTAACAAAAGAGGGATCAACAGAAGGTAAAAGATTACGCTAACAGGTTTCTGTAGAAAAGAGACTAACAAACGAAGTGTTTGTGAAGCAAACTGTTCTAAGCCTCCGAAAGGATAATAACTTAGAATAGTTCGATAGTGTGTATTGAATAACTTGTATTCGGTCCCTATTACAGGGTGAAATGGGGGGTATTTATAGGCCCAAACATTTAAGGAAAAGACCTATTTACCCCTCTATTACAACCGACATTAAGGAAACTATTCGGTTTCCTTAATAGGGCTAAAATGGTAAAAGACTAATCTAATAAGAAAGAAGATAAGTCTTCCATCTTAGCTGGCAGAAAAGATCCTGAAGGGCTTTAGTTCGAAGACATACTTCGAACCAATGCCTATCTTCGTGCTTCGAACGGGGTTCCGGGCATCTTCGAAGATGATCTTCGGAGGATCTTCGAACTGGTTGACTGTCTTTATGCTGCTTCGGCAATAACCCGAAGATGAGATATTTTCCCCCAACAGTAGCCCTCGAATACGCTTCTCCGTTCGACCTGTAACGTTAGGAGAGCAGTATACGAAAGGAAAAGATAACCAATCATAGGGGTTATTGGTTTTTATTTTATCTCCGAAATGCATGAAGATATGAACTCCGAAGCAGTCTTAAGGTAATTACTTTTCGAACTATCTTAGAACTGACTCAGGGAGTTCGAAAGTCTTTTTAGACTTAGAAAAAATAGCCGTTAGTTTCTATTTCTAACGGAAACTGTGGCAGGCGTTAATTTCGTAAAAGAAATAACGGGAGGAATGCGAAACGACATGGATTAACGGTAAGAAAGTGAAGCCTAGGCTAAAAATAAAGGGCCTAGAAGTTACCCGGTTACCTTTTCACCGCATTCTAGCAATCAAAAACTTTTGAGCCCTTTGAGTTCTTGAACCCTAGCCTTTGAGTTCTTGAGCCCTAGCCTCCATTTCCTCAGAACAATCCAGCGATCGTGATGGTGAAGACCAAGGGATCTGCGCCTCCTTCGGCCTTGGCTCGGCAACAGGCGGCCGCAGCGGCAGCGGCGGCAGCATTGGCGGCGGCACCTCCGATGCAGGCGGCGACATCCATGGCGGCAGGGGGGAGAAATCCCCAAATCGCCGATGACCAAGGTCTGTGCCCGCCATCGACCAAGTATTTGGATCAGTCTTTTGAGTTGGGGCCTTCTACATGCAAGAGAGAGTCTTTGGCAATCACAGCAGGGGGAAAAATTAGTAATGGAGTTATGATTCGGAAGCCGGGCAAAGAATCGATTCCATCACCAAGACCCGGAGAGGTTGTAGTATTCGAAGCCTTTTTCGAAGCAGGCTTGGGCCTCCCTGCTGTGGACTTCCTGGCCGAAGTACTTAATCTGTTCCATGTAACCCTCCCTCAGCTATCTCCGAATGCTGTAGCTAGATTAGCTATCTTTGAATGGGCGCTGAGAGCCGAAGGTTGTGAGGGGAGGGCAGAAATCTTCACTGCACTTCATAGAGCAACTTGCCAGCCGAAGACCTTCGTAGGCTCCGGAGGTGAAAAAGTGGTAGTATCCTTCGGCTCTATCAACTTTAGGCTTCGGGACGAATATGCTCTTCAATTTCCTGCCAAGGCCATCAATGCTAGATGGTATACTGACTGGGTCTTGAGGTGGTTCTATGCCGAAGTTGGAGCGAGCAGTCCTCTGGCTGGGCCCCTCAAAGAAATTCAATTCCGGAAGGAAGCCTTAGTGCAGCCGGACGAAGGCCAGCTCGAAGCTCGCCTTAACCTGCTTCAGAAAATTAGCCGAAGGTTAAGCATGCGGGACTTAGCCGAAGAATTCCTCGGACTGCAAATTCCTCCGCTAATGGCCAACTGGCCTATCATCTTCGAGGATGACTCGGAAGGCGGTCTTCGCAAGATCAATTTTACTTCGAGCCCTGCAGGTAACTTCGAAACCAACATGCATTGTACATATTTACTTCGAAGAAAGACTAACTTGAATTATTTTTTAGCTTCTTCAGCCCCTATTACTTCAGAGCAAATTGTAAGGGCTTCGGAGAAGATTCTGGGTGCCCCAACTCCGACTGAAAAAGAATGGCGAATTAAATTGGTCGGGAGTTGGGAAAGGTTTAACAGAGTATGGGGAATGTTGGAGTTAACTCCGCCCCCTCTGATGGACTGGGTGCCTCTGGAGAAAGGGCCCAAGAAAAGAATGGCTGAAGCCGGAGCTTCTAGCTCCGCAAAGACTCCGGTGAAGAAGGTGGCTCGGAAGCCAAAAAATCTCGCACCTTCGAATCCTGCGCCTTCGAGCTCAAGAACCTCAATCTCTGGTTCTAAAGAAGATGAAGGTATATTATTAGTAAGATTGATTGATGAAGATGCAGCTCAACGAAATATTCACATTGAAGATACTGCAGGTATACCGGAGCCCCAAGCTAACATTGAAGAAGTAAGAGCTCCGGATACTCAAGAGGAGCAAATCGAAGCCCCTATGGGTGAAGAGGAAGTTGAAGTTCCTGCAACTTCAGTTATGGAGGAAAGGACTGCTCACGGAGATGCTCCGACAGCAGAAATTTTAACTGTGGATTCAGATGATGACTTCACCTTTGATCCTCCGAGCAGTCCAATGCTCGATCTCCCGGAGAATGTCGAAGGTAAATTTCGCATAATTCTTATCGATTTCTGCAAAATTATACAATGTATAATATTTTTGTTTTTTCAGAGCCTCCTGTTGCAGAAGTACATCACGAAGACATAATTCAAAGGCCTTCGACAACTTCGGAGCCACACCCGGAAGTTACTCAACAGGGGCCTGGAAGGGGTAAAAGACACATAGAGCCTCTCCCTACTCAAGGATCGACTTCGTCTGAGTCAACAGATGAAAGTGAATCAACTGAGGGGGGGGGGCATCTTCAGAAGTTCCAAGGACCTCAGGAGAACACTCCGGAGCTTCGCCAAGCAGGGAAGATCAAAAGGCTTCGGCTCTGCTCCCTGTTTTAACTCCTTTTTTGGAGCAAAGAAGAGGGCTTCAGACTTTACTCAAACCTTTAGGTCGAGTGAGTCAGGAAGTCGGGGAGACAGAGCTAGTAGCAAAATTAAGCAAGGCGAAGAATTCAGAGCTTAATGTTGCTTTGGAACGAGCAGCTTATCAGGTACGGAGCACCTTCGAACCGATATCTCTAGTAAATTATATTGGGTTCGAAGTACATCTTCGAACCAATAGCAAATTATAAATGAATAATTTCTTACTTCAGTTTTTTCTCTTCTTAGCAAGCGGTCTTGGCCCGCGCTGCAGCCTTATCGAACGAAAATGAAATTGCTCAGCTTCGGGAAGAAAACGAAGCTCTGAAACGCAACTTATCTTTCTCCGAAGCTAGAGTACTTCAAATGGACAATGTAATTTCAGCGGAGCGCAGGGCCAGACAGGGCTTGGAGGCTGTTAATAAGGAGCTCGAAGCAGAAAGAATCGTGCTTCGGGCCGAAATTGAAAAGGTGAGGTCGGAGCATGCTAATGCTGGGTCCGAACTTGTAAGACTCCAAGAGGAATCTAGCCAACTCCTAAACCAGAAGAAAGATTTAATTACGGAGAACGCTAGGATTTCTGGAGTTTTGGCAGAAACGACTTCGAGCAAGGATGCGCTAATTGAAGAAAAGCTTAAGTCGGAGAAGGTGGCTACGGAGGTCATCGAACAGATGCTAAGTGTTCTGGAGTACTTCGGTACTATTGGATCACTTCCTTCGGATGACAATGTGACTCTGCTGCGCCGGTTAAAGAGGATCCAAGGAGCAGCGAAGCAAATGAAAACGGCAGGCATGCATTATGGAGAACTCTCCGGACAAGTGTCTGCCCTTGGATTACTTCGTTACTATGAGGATTTGGGCCGAATAATTACTCCGAGCGAAGAGGGCTCCATTACCTTCGACGACGAGAGACTTTTGAATCCTTCCAAAGGCGTGACTGCCGCCTGGCGAGCCTTTCAAACTTCATGGAGAGCCGAAGGTCGTTCTGCGATCAAGGCTTGGATTGATGAAGGCCAACGCCAGAAGCAAGTTCAGAGCCAAGCTTCGAGCAGTCAGCCTCCTCCAAACCCGCAGGTTTAGGAATTTATTTAGGATTTTTTGACCATGTAAAGCTTTGTGCTTGTAAACATTTATCAATGAAAATCTTGTTTGTCATATTTTTAGGCTTTGCCTCTTATGGAAGATATCGAAGTGTTAGAGCTTAACAACGAACTTCGCTCATTGTGGAACACCTTCGAACTTCTAAAGAGTTATAAGCGTCCTCAATTTCTTATTCCTCGAGATGACTCCGGCGTAATTGCGCCCGAAGTAATCAAAGACATATTGTCTTATATTAAAGAGGAAGATAAAGAGGTTGACGCAAACACCTCGTCTTCTGAAGACACTAATTGGTCTGAAGACGAAGGTGAAGCTCGAAATAAAAGATCTGAAGATCTTAGAAGCTGGGAAAGAAGCCCCGAGCGGCTTCGAACTTAGGCCGAGCTTCAACAAGAGCAGAAGGATTTTAGAGCTTCGAAGGGGAGGAAGAGAGTTAAACGCAAAGTTCTTCGAACTTCTGATGTTGGAACTAGTCGTTCCACCCCTAGCTCTCGGGACCAAAGAGGTCTCCGATTCCTTCTTGGTATAGATACCAATTTTTCATAGTGTAATCTGTAAACACATTTATTTCAATAATGAATGCCGATTTAAAATTGTCTCCATATTTACTAGCCCCTCTTTGGGTATAAGCAACTTCGAAATGTATTCAAAGATGGTTATGCGCAAAGAAAAAACTTCGGAGTACAATTTTTTGGGGGTTCGGAGCCCCTCTGTCATTTAAAGATCTCTTGAAATCTTATGAAATGTCTTCAACTTTTTGCAGTCAGAAGAATGGTAACTTAGTACCTTTGTTTTTACGAAAGAAATCAATTGAGATAACTTTCAGGACACTTTAGTGTCTCAAAAATTTGTCACTTTGGACTTATGTTAACAGACATTCGAAGCTCATGGCTCAAATGCTGTTTTGCTTTAGCCACCTTCGGCTTGTCTTTGCGATCTCTGACGAACCAATGGTTCGGAGTTTGCAATGGTCTCTTTGGACTTTTTTTACGGATGTCTACCAGCCAATGGCTTGGACTCCGTATAATTTAGCCACCTTCGGCAGTTTTTGCAGAAGTCTACCAGCCAATGGCTTGGACTTCGCAGAATTTGGCCACCTTCGGCTCTTTTTTACGGAAGTCTGCAAGCTGCAGCTTGGACTCCGTAGATTTTGGCCACCTTCGGCTCTTTTTACGGAAGTCTACCAGCCAATGGCTTGGACTCCGTAGAATGTGGTTTTGGGCTCTTTTACGGATGCCTACAAGCCGTTGGCCTGGGCTCCGGATTATGTCAGCCACCACGTCGGAGGCTTCGAACTTTATGGGTTCGAAGTCCGAAAATACAACCCAGCTTAATGACACTTCCCTCTCGGTCGACCCCGTGGTTCCAGTGAGTCCACTCGGAAGCTGGAAGTCTATGAGGGGAAGGCAACTATCAGGGTCATATGCTTTATTAATTTAGAGGTGATTACAAGCGAATTACAAGGAGCCCTTATGCGAAGTATCGCTTTAGGTGCTCCGCATGCCAAGTATGTGCTAACTCTTCACCTTCTAAATTAGCTAATTTAAATGAACCAGGGCGCCCTGAGCGGACAATTAGATATGGGCCTTCCCATTTATTGCCTAACTTCCCTGGTGCTATAATGCTTCGTAGAACAAGATGACCCGGCCTTAACTCACTGAGCTTAACCTTCGGGTCATACCAAGTCTTCGTCTGCTGATGATACTTTGATAAATTAGCTACAGCGCGAAGTCTTGTTTCTTCTGACAAATCTAACGAAGCTTGTCTTTCTTGTTCAATGTCCGGTTCGGTGCTGCGAAATGATCCCCCTTTGAGCTCCGTTGGAGTCATAGCTTCATCTCCGAATAGTAGTCTGAACGGAGTAAAACCTGTGGACCTTGTTTGCGTAGTCCGAATGGACCACAGAATCTTCGGAAGCTCTTCGGTCCACAATCCCTTTGATAATCCTACTATTCTTCGATTTAGCCTTGATAAAATATTTCCATTGGCTCGCTCTACGGCTCCATTCGACTGAGGATGTCTCACTGCAGCAAAACATAGTTGAATGCCTAGGTCTTCACAAAATTTCCTGAAGGGTTCTGCGTCGAACTGTGTTCCATTATCAACTGTGAGATACCTAGGCACTCCGAACCGACAAATAATGTTCTTCCAGAAGAATTTCTGTACATTGTTCGAAGTGATAGCTGTTAAGGGCTCTGCTTCTACCCACTTAGAAAAATATTCAATAGCTACCACTGCGAACTTCAGATTTCCCTTTGCTAACGGAAAGGGACCAATTAGATCCATACCCCATCTGGCCATAGGCCATACCGGAGCAATGACATGAAGAGCTGTTGGTGGGCGATGACTCCGTCGACCCATCCACTGGCATCCTTGACAAGTGCGGACCAAGCTCTCCGCATCAGCTGTTATTGTGGGCCAATAAAGCCCCTGGCGAAGTGTTTTTCCTGCCAGAGCTCTAGGGGCTAAATGGCTTCCACAAAGGCCTTCGTGAATTTCTCGAAGAATTTCTTGGCCTTCGGCTTGAGATATACATCGGAGTAGAGGGGAACATACTCCGGCCTTGTATAATATACCGTTGATTAACTGATAGTTTCTTGCTCTGAGCTTTAATCTTGACAACTGGGGCTCTTCGGGCAAATTTGTTCCTCCTTGCAAGAGTTCTATGATCGAATCTTTCCAATCTGCACTAGGAATGCAAAGAATCTCCGCAGAGGCAATTTGTGGCACCGAAGGTATATTGAGCTCCTCATAGAAAGCTTCTTCAGGCACATCCACAGCTCCGGCTGCAGCCTTCGCTAAAATGTCCGCTTGCACGTTTTCAGCTCTTGGTATACTCCGAATGGAAATACCCTTGAAGTGTGCTTCGATTTTACGGATTTCTTCTAAGTACTTTGCAAGCTGTGGATGCCGAACTTGAAAACTTTTGTCTACGTGCCCTGCTACTATCTGAGAATCTGTCTTTATAATTATTCTTGTAGCCCCTAGAGCACGTGCTTTCCGGAGTCCCAATAAAATCCCTTCGTACTCCACTATATTATTGGTAGACTTAAAGTTGAGTCTTGCGGAGTACATTGCTCTTGGCCCTGACGGTGAAATCAACACTGCCCCAATGCCTGCTCCGGATGCTTGGAAAGCCCCATCGGAGTAAACAGTCCAAACTCCGTCATTTGATTTCTCCGGAGTCAAATTCGCAGGTGGAGTCCACTCTGCTACGAAGTCTGCTAGGACTTGGGATTTGATAGCTGTCCTTGCCAGGAAAGATATGCCGAAGGGTGCTAGCTCTACTGCCCACTTTCCAATCCTTCCAGTGGAATCTTTGCTTCGGAGCATATCTCCTAAGGGATACGAAGTTGGTACAATTACATTGTGAGCCAAAAAATAATGTCTTAGCTTTCTCGAAGCCATTATCAGAGCATAAACGAACTTCTCAAGTTCGGAGTATCTTGTCTTCGCTCCTGATAATGCCTCGGATACAAAATAGACAGGATTTTGGACCAACTTCCCATTGAAATCCACTTCTCTGACAAGGACTGCGCTGACAGCTGAACCTGTAGCTGCAAGATACAGGAGTAGGGTTTCGTCCGCAATAGGCACCGTGAGTGTAGCAAGATTGCTGAGATAATCTTTAATATCTTCGAAGCTTTTCTGACACTCCGGTGTCCATGCAAAATCTTCGGACCCTTTCAAAGCTTTAAATATTGGCAAGCTTCTCTCCGCAGACCTTGATAAAAACCTGCTAAGTGCGGCCAGACGTCCAGTCAGCTTTTGCACTTGCTTTAAATTCTCCGGAGGAGCCATCTTCTGCAGCGCAGTTATTTGAGTAGGGCTAGCTTCAATTCCCCTGCTTGAAACTAAGTACCCTAACAACTTTCCAGCCTTAGCTCCGAATATACATTTTTTGGGGTTAAGACGGATCCCACATGCCCGAAGGCTATTGAATGTTTCTGCTTAGTCTAGGCTATGCTGGTGCTTTAAAGCACTCTTTATTACAATATCATCCATATAGGCCTCCACATTGCGACTGTTGGGGAAAATTACTTCATTTCCAGGACTTAAAGGCTAACCCTTCGTGGGCTCCAGGAAGATCCCGAAGGTGGCGGACTAATGTTCGAAGCATACGTCAGCACGGTCGGAGGGCGTTACGATGCGAAGTCACAGAGGACCCTCCGAAGGGAAGAAGGAGGCTTCGAAGCAGGAAGACGTGACTGATTGGATGTCCTGCTTATCCATCTACCCTACGGCACTTTACCGTGTATAACCTTGTTTATAATATTGAATGTCAGTTGTAATATAGGGGTAAATAGGTCTATTCCTTAAGCCTTTTTCCCTATAAATACCCCCCATTGTACCTTGTAAGAAGGGGCCAGAACTAGTTGTTCAAGCATATACATTCTGACCTCTTGAGTTGTTATCCTTTACGGAGGCTCAAGTTTGTCCTAAAACACAAACCTCTTGTTCGTTTGTTCTTGATTACCGAGAACCTGTTGGTGTAACTTTTACGCCAACAGTTGGCGCCGTCCGTGGGGATCCAAGTTCTAAAAGCTTGTTCTCTACCGCTGACTGCAATCTGAAGAAAACTTACGGGGGGAGCCTCGGAATCTTGAGATTCCGCGCACCCTTCAGTTAAGGGCTTCTTAGTGCAGCCCGAAGGCCTTCTCTCGACCCCCTTGAGTCGTCCGAAGCCTTCCATTTCCAAGACACCTCATCGACTAACCATGCCTCTGAAGCGTGGTCAAGCTTCAGGTCCCCTTCGAAGGTCCCCTCGGACCAACGGAGCCGGACCCTCAGCTAATCCGAAGGTTCCTGCCGGAACCGATGGGCGTCGAGCGCCCCGGGGCCCTCTACCCCCTCCTACAATGCTTCAGACCGACTACGCAGCAAGCCAAGACCCTGAAGTTCCCTCCGACGAAGAAGAAGGCCCTCCCGAAACCGAGGCTACGCAGCTAGCCAGGCTTCAGGAGGAAGTATCCAGATGGAGGCAAGAGGCCGCCGACCGACTCCGCACTCAAGCTTCCACCGAAACTCCAAGGGGGCCTCAAGAAGATGGAGCCCGCAATCCCCCAGAAGTTATACAAGGCCAAGAGGAGGCCGAGAATGCCTCCTTCGACAATGAGTCTCCGTTACACCCTGATCTGCAGAGAGTGCCTTTCGACCCCAAGTTCAAGGCCTCGAAGCTGCACAAATACTCCGGGGGGTCGGACCCCGGAGAGTTCGCCCGTTCTTACGCCCTGGCTATAGAAGCAAGCGGAGGGGTGCGAAGCACCATGGCAAAATGCTTCCCACTCGCTCTTGAAGGCGAGGCGCTCCGATGGTTCTGGTCCCTAAAACCAGGATCGATCAAGTCATGGGAGCTACTCAAAAAGAAGTTCGTGAGCAACTTCCAAGGCACTTTCGTGGCCCCAATGTCCACAGGAAGCTTGTTCCAGGTAAAGCAGCGGGCGGGGGAAACCCTCCGAGAGTACTTCACACGCTTCGCCCACACCAAGTCACAGATCAAGGGCCTTACTACCTCTTCGGTAGTTGATGCTGCCCGCGAAGGGGTGCTAAACCCCGACCTCCTCAGCAAACTCCATCGGAAGCCGGTAACATCCGTAGTGCAGCTCATGACATACTTCGAGCAATATGCCAAGGCAGAGGAAGGATGTCTTCGGCGAGCTGAGGCAACACTACCCACCCTCCGGGAAGTCAAAGGGGAGCCAGAAGCCACCGCTCCACCGCAACCTCCACAAGACAGCCGCCCTAGCGAGTACAGGCGAGGAAAGAAGCATTTCCGTTCGGAAGTGCTAAACATTACACCTTCAGCTTCGAAGTCACCTGCCAATTTCCAGCAGGGAAAAAGTTTCAAGGCTGGACCTCCAGGACCTCAAGAAAGGGTGCCTGCAAGGCGTCAGAGTCATTTCTGCTGCGTGCATGGCGATAATAGAAGCCATGACACGAGGGGCTGTGCGGAGGTCATCTAGCTCCTAGAGCGCTAGCAGGCAAGACGCTCCGGCAAGGTTTTTATTGGCCGACAATCGTCAGAGACGCCGAAGACCTAGTTCGAACATGCCAAGGCTGCCAATGGATGGGCAGAAGGAGCCATCGCCCACCAGCTCAACTTCAAGTTATTGCCCCGGTATGGCCGATGGCTAGATGGGGCATGGACCTCATAGGCCCTTTCCCACCAGCAAAAGGCGGTTTGAAATTTGCGGTCGTAGCAATAGAATACTTCTCAAAATGGGTGGAAGCAGAGCCGCTAACAGCCATCACATCGAAGAACGTACAAAGGTTCTTCTGGCAGAACATTATATGCAGGTTCGGAGTCCCCAGAGAATTAACGGTGGATAATGGAACCCAGTTCGAAGCTGATACCTTTCAAACATTTTGTGAAGAACTGGGCATTAAGCTATGCTTCGCAGCAGTGCGACATCCGCAATCCAACGGAGCCGTCGAACGAGCCAACGGGAATATCCTCTCCGGGCTAAATCGCCGAATTGTGGGATTGGCCAAGGGCCTATGGGTCGAAGAGCTACCTAAAATTTTATGGTCTATCCGAACCACGCAAACTAGATCAACCGGCTTCACGCCATTCAGATTGCTCTTCGGAGACGAAGCCATGACCCCTACGGAGCTCAAAGGGGAGTCACTTCGCGTAATTCAACACGAAGACGAAGATGATCGGAGTGCTTCAATCGACTCGTCAGAAGAAACAAGGTTTCGAGCTGTCGCCAACCTGACGAAGTATCAAGAGCACACAAAAACATGGTATGACCCGAAGGTCAAGTTAACTGAGTTAAAACCAGGTCATCTAGTATTGCGAAATGTAATAGCTCCGGGGAAGCTAGGAAACAAATGGGAAGGACCATATGTTATCTTACGCTCAGGTCGCCCCGGATCGTTTAAATTAGCTAATTTAGAAGGAGAAGAGTTGAAACATGCGTGGCATGCGGAGCACCTTAAGAGATATTACGCTTAAGGCTTCCTTGTAATCACTTGTAACACTCCTTTTATAAATAAAGATAAGGGGGGAAATTTGTTTCGCCCTTCGAACATCCCATCCTCCTGATGGACGCATTCGGAGGTCGGTGATGCTAGTAGAGCCAAGCATTTTTCGAAAAAACCCAAGGGGCTGACTGCGAACCATTGGTTCAGTGGCTTCGCCAACCTACGGATTCCAGGCTCCGGCTTGTTAGGATCCGTAGAAGAGTCTAAGGACTTTAAACAAGACAGAATTTCAAGCCTCCGGGTGCGAAGTATCTGTAAAAGAGCCGTAGGTGGCCAACCTACGAATTCCAGGCTCCGGCTTGTTAGGATCCATAGAAGAGTCTAAGGACTTTAAACAAGACAGAATTTCAAGCCTCTGGGTGCGAAGTATCTGTAAAAGAGCCGTAGGTGGCCAACCTACGGATTCCAGGCTCCGGCTTGTTAGGATCCGTAGAAGAGTCTAAGGACTTTAAACAAGACAGAATTTCAAGCCTCCGGGTGCGAAGTATCTGTAAAAGAGCCGTAGGTGGCCAACCTACGGATTCCAGGCTCCGGCTTGTTAGGATCCGTAGAAGAGTCTAAGGACTTTAAACAAGACAGAATTTCAAGCCTCCGGGTGTGAAGTATCTGTAAAAGAGCCGTAGGTGGCCAACCTACGGATTCCAGGCTCCGGCTTGTTAGGATCCGTAGAAGAGTCTAAGGACTTTAAATTTTTTATTTATTATCTACTTATCGATGGTGACATGTGCAAAATTCGAAGCATACAGGTGTTCGGACAATCATTGTGCCTAGCGAACCCTTATATATGATAAAAGCTCCGCCACCCACAAGGGGGGTAGGAGGATAGGAGTCACACAGCATACTGTCGAAGCATTCCACATTAAAATATTATACTCATACATCAAGAAAAATTGTTATCTAAACCCAAATAAAAACGGAGACCCTTTCGACCCCTAGAGCTACCCCTGCGGCTACTTTGCCCTTCGGAGCTCGAAGTCGTCTTTTTAGGCCGGGAACTTCTCTTTTTTCTCGAGGCTCGCAGTTTCTTCTGCTCCTCCTGAAGTTCGGCCCATGTCAAGAGCCTTTCGGAGCCAGCCTCGGCAAGGTTTTCGGCTTGATACTCCGAGTCAGACCAGTCGACAGGTTCGGAAGACGAAGACCCCTCCTCCTTTTCTTCCTCTTTAATATAAGACAAAACCTAAAAAAGAGCAGAGCACCCAAGACAAGTACTGTTTATAACTTTCTCATTAATTAAACAAAGTTTACAAGACCACAGGTACACAACAACCCTAAGCGGCTAGACCTGCGGGTCGGTTGGCGGAGCTGGGACCGAAGGCGCTGGCGAAGTTGGGAGTGGTGGCTTCGCTTGAGCTTGCTTTTGCCGGCGGGCCTCGTCGATCCAAGCCTTAGCAGCGACCTTATGGTCCGCCTTCCATACTGATCGGAAAGCTTCCCAAGCCGAAGCCACCTCCGAAGACGGCCGCAGCAGGTCATCATCCGCGAAGCCTCCAGGAGACGAACCACTAACCGAATCGAAGGGAATCCGAAGAGTTTCGAGGTGGCGAAGAACCCCGATGCCGGCGCACTGTCCGGAGATCTCTCCGTACCGGACTCCGGAGTTCTTCATCAGCGACGAAGCTACCTGGATCCTCGTCAGCTTCCGGTCGAGCGGCTCGTAGGCTGCAGCAGAGGTCGAAGGACACATGGTGCCAAAGTACTCTAACGTACCCTGAAGAGCTTCCAAGGTACGGTCAACAGTACTGGAATTCTTTCTCTCTGCTACTTCCAGGCTTGCAACAGTTGCGTCCAACGCGGCCACCCGAAGCATCAAGGAACTCTTCTGAGCCATTGCCTGGCTAAGAGCCCCTTGAAGTTCCACCAGATGTCCGTTCGAAGCAGCCGCATCCTGGCGAAGCTTTTCGACCTCCGCACGGAGGACCACTTGTTCAGCCTCGGCTTCTTGGGCATGAGAGCGGAGGGCTTCAAGGGCTTCTTCAGACGCTGCCTTAGCCTTCCGTTCTTCCAGAATTTCTTCATTCAGCCTGAGAGACCTCCCGGTGGAGTCATCAAGAGCTGTTTGAAGGGCGGTAACCTTCCGGTTAAGTCGATTAATTTCGACCTCGCTGGAAGTCGCTGCCGCTCTAGCAAGGACGAATTGCTGCAAGGAAAACAAGGTAAGTGCTAAAGAAGTTTTGACCACTAAAATACAGCAACCGTGGTGTCTTTTTCATACCTGAAGGGCAGCCCTTTCGAGGGCCGTGTTGAGGCTCGAAGCCCTAACTTCGCTCAAAGCGGAGATCAACTCCGAATTGGCAATATCCTGGCTTTTCTCAGCCAGGGGCTCCAGGAGCCTTCGAAGGCCGCTCCGATGTTCCAAGAAAGGAGCCAGAAGAGGGAGCCAAGACAAGGCTCGGGCGTCGTCCTCTGCAGCCTCGTCCTCTGAGTTGCCAACGGAGGGCGCAACTTGGTCAACCCGAAGGCCCAGGCTGGAAATACTCTTACCCCTCCCCGGCACGAAAGGGGGAGAAGCAAGAACATTCCGACCCTCAGCCGCCACATCTCCGGCCGGAACCACGTTGTCGGAGGCGCCTTCAGTGGTCGAGGTCGCCACGGCCGGAGCCAACTCCGTCCCAGGGAGCACATCGTCCGCCCCGAAGGATACGTTCTCCACCACCGGGCTCGGAGCCCCCAGGGGAGCCGAAGGGTCCGCTCGGGTAACCGTCTCCGAAGAAGCGGGGACGTCGGGCGCCATCAAGGCTTCGGTACCCGAAGAGGTACCTATTTCAAATATCAAGATTAATTAACATATTCTACAGATAGCAAGCGAATGTCGACGAAAAAAGAAAGAGCTCCGGGAAAATACCTCTAAGAGCCTCTTGAGGAAGGATCGCCGGGTCCTCCAGGACTTCGTACATCTGGAGGATGTTGTCGAAGTCATCCCCCGAGGTCCTACCCTCAGTTTCGTCCGTCGGGACCACGACCTCCGCGGGAACCCCGTCGGGTGCAGGCAAGTCGGAGGTAGAGTATGACTCCACTTGCACGTTGACGGGTGCAGGAGGAGTCAATGGAGTTACACTAACACCCTCCCTGTCGGAGAGGTTTGGGGGGACCTCCCCCATATCTTCGTCAATCAAAAGGTAGGCTTCGAAGGCCTTCGCTGTAGCACCTTCGGAGTCTTCTGCCTCTTCGGGAGTCGGGCACCGCTCATCCGGCGATGAAGAAGATGAAGCGGGCGTCAAGTGGGGAGGTTGCTTCGCCGCCTTCTTCTGAAGCGGTTGCTTGCCAGCTTTTTTAGAGGGCTCAGCCGCTGCTTTCCTCTTGCGGCCCGCCGCTCCAGCTGGGGCGAAGTCGGGAAGCTGCGGGGGCTCCATGCCGAGGGCTCTCCACACCCTATTCGAGGGCTCCCAACTCCCCACCAACTCTAGCCTTCTCTGCCTCTCGGCCACCGAAGGGGCTCCGAGAATTCGTTCGGTAGCCCGGACTATGTCGTCCGGAGCTAAGGCTAGAGGCGCCGCTGAAAAGAAAAAGGTATGAGAAGCATAAGTATAATTAATGTGTTCATATAAAATGATGCCGCAGGAGAAAGATGTACCTATGTTTCGGAGGTCCCCCTCCGAGGCTTGCGGGATGGAGATCGGCCAGCTGGCTCCGAGGGGTGAGATCCGAAGGCCGACGAACTCCTCGGCCAGGTCGCGCATGCTCATGCGACGAGCCACTGAAGCAAGCAACCCTAGCCTCGTCGTGAGCAAGCTAGGGTTCGGGGAGATGTCCGCCTCCTTCCGGAACCAGATTTCTTGAAGAGGGCCCGAAAGGGGGGAGTCTTCTCCTACTTCGGCGTAAAACCACCGAAGTATCCAATTTGTATACCATCGGTCGTTTATGGCCTTCGCAGGGAAATGGAGAGCGTGCTCCCGCCGTAGCTGGAAGTTAACGCTGCCGAAGGCCACCGTCACCTTCGAGTCCCCATGCCCATCTTGAGGCTTCGGCTGGCAGATGGCTTCGTGGGTCGCCGCGAAGACTTCGGAGCGTCCCTCGCACCCCTCCGCCCCAAGAGCCCACTCGAAGACTGCCAGGCGAACGATCGCATTGGGGGACAATTGAGGCAGGGTTATGTGGAACAAGTCCAGTACCTCTGCCAGAAAATCCACGGCTGGTAGCCCCAGACCCGCTTCGAAGAATGCCTCGAAGACCACCACTTCTCCGCTCCGGGGCCGTGGAGTCGACTCTGTCCCGGGAACTCGAGTCCTCATTCCGGCTCCCAGTTTCCCGTCTACTGCCTCCTCAATGGACTATGCGGTGCTCACAGATTGGCCAATGACAAAGCTCTGGGCCATCTTCTTCTTGGAGGGCGGGCGGAGCGCTCGAGGATTCTTGGGCCAAGCACCGCCCGGACCCCCCGCCATTGTCGTGGCTGCCGATGCGGCCCACGCCTGCCGCTGCGCCAGAGTGTTGGCCGCCAATGGAGTCGTGTGGCTGGTTCTCGCCATTGCGCTCAAATGCTCGAGGGTGCGGAAGATTGAAGGAAAGGGTGAATTGCAAGAGCAGTGAATGCGGTAAAAAACTTCTAGTAATCCCTATTTCCCCCTTTTATAACCACACGACCTATACTGTTCTTCGAGAGGTTTCACATTGCAGGTTCAGCTTCTGTCACTGACATGTGGGGCCGGTAATTGGAACGGCGTGCAACCGCTGAAGAAATCGACCGTTACCTTTTTTACAGAGGGTAACGGCTATCTGCGCCGTAACGGTCAAAATTGACGGTACCCCACGACGTTCGCACTCCGTAACCGTCTCCACGACAGAGGGTACTCCGTAACCGCTTTCGCGACGTTCATACTCCGAAACCGTTCTATTCACAGGGAGTTCTCTCACTGTGCCAAAACTCGGAGACGAAGGTTTTAAGATATTGGGCCCAAAATCCTGAGCTAAGTCATAACATCTTCGAATTCCCTTTAAGCCTCAGAAACTAAAAATGTTCCTTTCGTATACTGCCTTCTTTCTAAAAACAGGTTATCTACAGAAAGGCGTATTCGAGGGGCTACTGTTGGGGAAAATTACTTCATTTCCAGGACTTAAAGGCTAACCCTTCGTGGGCTCCAGGAAGATCCCGAAGGTGGCGGACTAATGTTCGAAGCATACGTCAGCACGGTCGGAGGGCGTTACGATGCGAAGTCACAGAGGACCCTCCGAAGGGAAGAAGGAGGCTTCGAAGCAGGAAGACGTGACTGATTGGATGTCCTGCTTATCCATCTACCCTACGGCACTTTACCGTGTATAACCTTGTTTATAATATTGAATGTCAGTTGTAATATAGGGGTAAATAGGTCTATTCCTTAAGCCTTTTTCCCTATAAATACCCCCCACTGTACCTTGTAAGAAGGGGCCAGAACTAGTTGTTCAAGCATATACATTCGGACCTCTTGAGTTGTTATCCTTTACGGAGGCTCAAGTTTGTCCCAAAACACAAACCTCTTGTTCGTTTGTTCTTGATTACCGAGAACCTGTTGGTGTAACTTTTACGCCAACAGCGACCTAATTGATGACCTAGAGCCTTAGCAACTAATCTTGAAAATGTAGCCCCAGCATTTCTTAGGCCGAAGGGCATTCTTACATAGCAGAAGACTCCCGAAGGAGTTACAAAGCTTGTCTTGATTTCATCTTCGCGCTTCAACCATATTTTATGATAACCAGAATACGCGTCAAGGAAGCTTAGTAACTCCGAACCTGCAGTGGAGTCAACTAGTTGATCAATTCGGGGCATGGGGTAGGGGTCACGTGGGCACGCTTTATTCAGAGATGTGAAATCAATGCACATGCGCCACTTCCCGGAAGACTTCTTCCTGACGAAGACTGGGTTGGCTAACCATTCTGTGTGAGCCACTTCTCTGATAATCCCAGCCTTCAACAGTTTTTCAACTTCGTCCTTAGCTAGAGCAGCTCTCTCTGCGGACATCTTCCGGAGTCCTTGTCGAACAGGCCGGGCCTTCGGGTTTACAAGTAAACTGTGCTCAATAATATCCCGATCGACTCCGGTGATATCTTCGTCAGACCAAGCGAAGACATCCAAATTTTCTTTCACGACCTTTTCCAAGGAAGTTGCAACTTCAGGAGGTAAATCTTTACCAAATTGAAAAGTGTATTCTTTACCATCTTTAAAAATGATCTTCGTTGCAATCTCTCCTTCGGGACTTGGTCTCGGAAATGACTTCTTCGAAGCTTCAGAGGAGGCTGAAAAAATTTCTTCATTATCCTGGACACTATTTACTTGCCTCGGATCAAGAGGAGGACCGTGACCATATTCTGCCCTCCGAGCCATGGCTTGATCTCCGAAGATTGTTAGGACTCCTGCTTGTGTGGGCATCTTCATGCACAAGTAGTTGTGATGCGCCACAGCTCCGAACTGATTCAACATGCCCCGTCCGAAGATGACATTATAAGCATACGGGGCATCTACCACATCAAAGATAACTTCTTCAGTTTGGGCTAGTAAGCCTTCTCCGAAGGTTACTTCCAAGCCTATCTGGCCGAGTGCATCAAGCGGAGGTCCTGCGAAGCCTTGCAGAGGACGAGCCGCTGGGAGGAGATGCTTCCTGGAAATGCATAACTGATCGAAGGCTTGCACAAAAATGATATCTGCCGAACTACCTCCGTCAATTAGCACCCTTCGGACTTCAGTCCCTGCAATATCAGCAGTGATAACCAATGGATCTGCATGCGGGAACTTAACACCAGCTGCAACCTCCGCAGAGAAAGATATCGGAACATGAGACCACTCCGGCATTGCAGCTGCAGATGACGAAGTCCCAATATGACCTACTTCCCGAACGTACTCTCTTCGCTGTCTCTTGGACATGCTTCCGAGGGTACCTCCTCCGGAGATAGGGAGAACTACTCTCTTTCCTCTATCTTGCCCTTCCTCTTGCTTCGGAGGTGGCATAACATTGGCCACCGGAGGGTGCCTTGCAGCATCAAAATTTTCTATCCGCGCCACAGCCTGGACCGGGTCTGGGCGCGCTGCTGCTGGACTTCGGTCGGTACTTGCCTCGACCCGAAGTTCTTTCCAAGTATTCTCCCCTTAGGGTAAGGATAGCCTTGCAAGTGTCAGTTGCATGGCTTCGATTTTCTCCATGAATACAGCAAAAAAGGGTCTGGCCCTTGCCAGCCATTTTCCCTGGCGCCTCCAGCCGCTGGACTTGTTCCCCGCAGACTGTGGAGCCCTTGGTGCAAACTTCTGTGGGGGTGCAATATTCAAGACTTTAGAGCGAGGGTGATTTTGCCCTCTTCTTCGATCATGTTGCACTTCGAAGACTGGTTCCTGCGGCTGTGCCGAAGTCTTCACCTCTGCTTTAACTTCTTGCAATATTGTCGAAGTAGCAGCAGTCCTCCGAAGCCAACCCTCTTCTGACCTCGCATACTCCTCGAAATATGACATCAGCTGTGACACTGAGGAGATGCTCTTCCGATGCAGTTTATCCAGAAGGCCTTGATGACTGACGCCTTCCCGAGCCGCATCAACCACTAAGGATGTGGACAGCCCCCGAATTTGCGACTTCGTATGAGCGAAGCGCTTGAAGTACTGCCTCAATGTTTCTCCGAGGAGCTGTTTCACTTGGAAAAGGCTTCCTGTTGACATAGGAGGCACGAAGGTGCCCTGAAAGTTACTTATAAACTTCCTCTTCAACTGTGACCACGAATTGATTGATCCTGGCTTTAAAGACCAGAACCATCTCAACGCCACTCCTTGAAGAGCTAACGGGAAGCACTTCGCCATAGTGTCTCTGACTCCGCCGCTAGCCTCAATCGCTAGGGCATAAGAACGCGCGAACTCTCCGGGATCTTCATCTCCGGCATACTTGCAGAGCTACGAAGTTTTAAACTTTGGATCAAAGTGAACCTTCTGCAGCTCAGGATGCAACGGAGATTCATTGTCGTAGGAGGCGTTCTCTGGGGCTTCAGGATAACCAAGATCGTCTTCTTCGGGCACTTCGGGGATAGTTGAGGTGGCTTGAGAGCGAAGCCTGTTCGCAGCTTCTTGTCGCCACCTTGCTACCTCAGCTTGAAGGTTGGCCATTTGAGTGGCCATATCTCCAAGGCTATCTTCATCTCCTCCGGAAGGACCTTCCGGGTCTTGAGAACTGGTAGGATCAGTTCGAATCGGGATGGAGGGTGGAGGAGTGACTCCGGGCGGTCGGAGTATGGAAGGGGTTGGCGGAGAGGTTTCGTATCCTCGAGGGATAGAAGCCCCTTCCGGAGTTTGAGGTGGAGGGAGAGTCGAAGACCCTCCGACTTCAACTGTGTCGAAGGGTATCTCTCCGGAGATCCAAGAGGACCTCCGAGTGGGATTACGAGGTGCGCTCCGCTTAGGAGGCATGATGTAAGAAGTTGGTAGAGAACGAAGTTTTTCGGACTAGGTTCCCCACGGACGGCGCCAACTGTTGGCGTAAAAGATTACGCTAACAGGTTTCTGTAGAAAAGAGACTAACAAACGAAGTGTTTGTGAAGCAAACTGTTCTAAGCCTCCGAAAGGATAATAACTTAGAATAATTCGATAGTGTGTATTGAATAACTTGTATTCGGTCCCTATTACAGGGTGAAATGGGGGGTATTTATAGGCCCAAACATTTAAGGAAAAGACCTATTTACCCCTCTATTACAACCGACATTAAGGAAACTATTCGGTTTCCTTAATAGGGCTAAAATGGTAAAATACTAATCTAATAAGAAAGAAGATAAGTCTTCCATCTTAGCTGGCAGAAAAGATCCTGAAGGGCTTTAGTTCGAAGACATACTTCGAACCAATGCCTATCTTCGTGCTTCGAACGGGGTTCCGGGCATCTTCGAAGATGATCTTCGGAGGATCTTCGAACTGGTTGACTGTCTTTATGCTGCTTCGGCAATAACCCGAAGATGAGATATTTTCCCCCAACACAGATTAATACTTAAATAAATAATACGAGATACTTAATCAGATTTAATCTAATCAGGTATAAACAATTGATTTAATCAAAAACCCTGAGAAATAGTAGATTAAAAAAACCAAATTGCATGGCTTTCAATCGTGGCTTCCTTGCTGCTGTGACGTCCTGGTCTACGCGCGTGAGTGCGCTTTGTGCGCTGAGACGCTGAAGGCTGCAAGCGCCGGTCTACGTTCACTGAAAAAAAACTTTACCGCATGGCAAACCTCCGGCGGGGCCCACAGCGCCGCTCAGTGCGCTAACGCCTCTGGCTGTTTTTCGTCTCGAACGCCGTGCACTTGATAGCTGAAACAAGATTGCCGTCTGCTGCCGTGCAATGTCGCTGCCGTGCCTAGCGCAGCGCTACGGCGTAGCTGCCGTCTTCTCCGTGCGATGTCGCCAGCCAGGCCGAGGCCGCGGAGTCCCGAACTAGAAGAAAAACCAGGCGCTGCCTTGATTTCACCTGCCGAAGATACAAAACGTCGAAGAAAAACGCTAGCAGATCGAACCCAGAGGAAAATTTGCAGTGGACTGGAGATTGATCTATTGGAAAAACAATCATCTATCCCCAAAGGGATAGGGGCCTATTTATAGACAAATCCTAATACATGAAAAGACTACTTTACCCTCAGGTAAAATAAACTGACTCTAAAATAAATTCGGAAAATTACTAAAATAATTTTAGAAAAATTACCTGACTTAAATAAAAATACTCTAAACTTAAAACTAAATATTAATATCCTAAAAACGAATTAAACATAGATTGTCAGTTTTACGCCGAAACTGACAAAGCGTCCACCGTCTTCGCACCGGGTACCCGGATTGGGCCGACCCGACCCCGCAGCTTCCTCAGCCCGACAATCGCTCGCCGCCCGTGTACCTGAGTCAAACCGAGTCAACAGATCAGTGGATCATCTGCCGCTCCTAGCCATGTACCCGAATTGGGCCAGCCCGACTCCGCGGCTCCTCTGCCCGGCCGTCGCTCACTGCCCGTGTACCTGAGTTACATGCGCCTTAGACTCGGCAGGTCTTCATCTCTCCCTTCCTTTGACTTCCGTTGATAATCACTCATCACATCTGGAATATCAAAACCATATTCTTCAACATGGTTTCTCAATCTCCCCCTTGATGAGTGCATTGTCAACACCCTTTTCAGCTCATCTCCAGAACCTGCAAAACATGTGGAAACAAGAAAACAAAAACAAAAAGAAAATAGAAGAGAGAAAATAAAAGTTTAACACTAATGACCAAAAGCCAAATAAAAGCACGAAAATGGTCATTATGGTTAACCAAAAATAAAGCCTCAAAAACACGTGCAAATCAAATCTCAGAATTACCAACAAGGAACTCCCCCTGAAATAAATCCCAGAGAAAGCTAAAAATATATCCAAAATTTCTCCCCCTTGTTGACAACTGGACTCATCAAGTGAGACTAAATGCACTTTAAAGAGACATAGACATGAACTCCCCCAGAAATGCAGCTCCCCCTCAAAATATGCTATGAATGCAAATGGGGTGCAGGTGGAGTGTAAAAAGCATGCTTCTTAGATATGATTATCTGCAATTACAACATCTAACAGGTATAGCAAAATATATATTGTGGAAGATACATGACATGATCAGTGCAACAGATGATATCTAAAGAAAATCATTAGCACGCATTTTTCGATTTTTTCAAACAAAAGCATCACCACATTTTCTAGTTAACAAGCAAAGTAAAACATGATATGCAAAAGCTAACTAATATGTACCAAGATAAGCATTGTCCAAAACAAAGTGCTTCAGCAAACCTGTCATCTTTTAAATTTTTTCAGACTTTTTCTTTATATTTTTCATTTCTGCCAGGGGTTATTTGCATGTCAAACCTTATGCTAACCGACCAAGTCAAGCCTAGGCTAGAACTGGACCATCAGAAGCTTAAGACATTGGTCTTGGCATACATTACACCGTCCTAGTTCATACCAAAGTACTATGGTAAGTAGTCCAGAACAATGCAATGCGACAAAAGCAAACCCACCTGGATCTTTTCTGATAATATAAAAAATGCATAAATTTTTATTTTTCTGAATTTTTATCATTTTCATAGCACATTTTTCATATTTAAAGCATATAGATGTCCAAGTTGCGTATCTGCATCTAAGTAAGGATCTAGCTTCAAGGCATGTAAAAGATAGCGAAAGCATTCAGCCTACACATGCTAGTTACCAGAAGCAATGGTGATCATTTTTCAATTTTAAAGCATAAAAACCATGCATATGACAAATATCAGATATATCATGTGAACTGAAACAGAACATGATCATCGACAAGTAATCGAAAACATATACTAGCTAGAGAAAGTAAAGCAGATTAATCATATAACAGAAGCAAGCTCAAAATGTGATTAATGATTATGCATGATATGAACGCACACACAAAAAAAACTCAATAAAAATAAAGAAGAAAGAAAAACTGATACCAATAAAAAGGTGACTCAAAATATCCTAAAAAGGATACACAACTCCCAGAAAACACGTTCAATAATCATGAGTGGGACCAAACGGTCCAATGCCAGGTTTAGTAAAAGTGTTGAACCAGTGTCGAGCCATCTGTGCGTACGTAGGAAAGCAAAAGGAATCATATGAGTCTGGACTGAAGCGCGGATCAAAGCGCGGTCCTCTGTTCTTCTTAAAATCACGGTCGCGAGATCCAAAACCGTATACCGAATGATACAGAACTCTGTCGGAACAGAAACCACCCTCCGGAGCACGATCATAAAAATCGTCTCCACTACCACCACCTACACGACGTGGCCTGGCCTCTAGCCTCTATCTACGTCGAGGGACTCTCTGTCTACCACCCTGCTGGTAGAACTGCTCCTGCCCACCTCGAGCTCTCTCTGCTCGCTCAACCCGCTTTCTCCTGAAGCAAAACTCCTCAAGATGTCTGTCTCTCTGACAAAACTCACAATGATAGGTAGGCTTCTTGGGATGTTGTTGTGGCTTAGGATTCTTAGGCTTGGTGGTGTTGGGTGAAGCATCTTTGGTGTGAGAGGGTCCAGGTAAAGCATCAAGAGAAGTGTGAAGAGTTTTAGGCTTTGGGACCCAGATTTGCTTCTTAGGTAGAGCTTTAGGTTGTTCTTGGAACACTCCAACCTTGGGCTGACTATCCTTAAAGGACTCAGTGGAGTGAGTCTTGGGATATCTCTGTTCAGGAGTCATCTTACTCCACTCCACTGCTCGGCTAATAGCACTCTCAAAATCAGCCTTGGTATAGGTGTAGCCTACCCCAAACCCATCATGTCTCTTAAACTGCTGGATCATCATGCCGAGCTGTGGCTCTCTGGCACTAATCCAACTCGGGATCTGACGGAGGTAAAAATTCTCATTTTGAGTATCAGCTAGCTCCTCTCTCAAGGAAGCTAGTACCTCCACCTGAGACAAGCAGGTCTCACACTCTCTATCAACCTGGACTGGCTTTTCGGCTTTCAGCTTAATCAACTCCAATCTAAGAGACAAGCAGTTCTCACAAACAGTGGATGAAACTGACAAGGTCTCAAGCTCTAGCTTCGTCTGCTCCAACTCACCTCTCACTCCAGCTAACTCACTCAATTGTTCATCACTCTTGGCTCTCAGCTCAGCTATACTAGCTAAATGAGATGGGCAGTTTACACAAGGTGAGACGACAATGGCATGAGCATCTTTTAGCTCCTGCTGAGCGCTCTCAAGCTCAGTGGCCAATGCGTCTCTCTCATCTACTCTCTCTGTGTACCTGGACTTAAGAGTCGTCAGGTCACACAACAGCACCTCACAGTTAGGGCACTCACCACTATCACCCAAGAAAGGGGAAGAAGACAGACTCTCAAGCTTACCATTTGTTGTGGCAAGCTCACTCTCAAGCTCATCTATCCTCTTGTTAGCCCCTCTAAGCAGTTTCTCTCTATACTTTAACTCCTGACTATTCTGTTCTAGTAAATTAACAACTTCTTGTTCATAGGAAGATGCCTTCTCATCGTCTTCATCGCCGGAGTCGTCGGAGGAGTCCTTGTCTTTCTTCTCCCCAAGAGCCATTGAGCGGAAGCTCTTGTGGGATCTTCGGCTATGACGTGAGCAGCTCTTTGGCTTGTCCCCGAAGCCCGTGAAACAGAGGCCCGCCGGATTGTCCCTGTCCTTCCCTTTCCTGATCATGATCTCTTCATCACTTGAACTTGAAGACGAGGAGGAAGACGAGGATCTCTTGGAGTATCTTTTCTCCATCTCGGTGATGAAGGTCTTGTCTCTCTTCTTGTTCTCAGGCCTGTAGTCCTTTAGAGCCTTTTGAAAGAATCTAGTCTTGGGTTTGCCCTTCGTGGAGTTGTCGTACTTGCCAGAGTTGTAGGAGTTGCCGCCAGTTCCCTTCTTGTAATTCTTCTGCTTCGGGCAATCAACAATGAAATGACCTGGGTCACCACACTCAAAGCACCCGGATTTTGTACCGTGTCTCTTAAACATTCTCTTATCATAGACACGTCGCACCCGGTTGTTAAACAAGCACAGATCATCATCTCCTAGAGTATCAAGTTGTTCCTCAGAGATATACATCAAGGAAAAGGCAGTACAACTCATGGCATTAGGATCAGCCGACGGTGTCACAAGCGCCAGAGTCTTTGAGCTAGAATCAGTGAGATTTGATCTCAACTGAATATCGACCTCTGAGGCCTTGAGCTTACTAAAAAGCTCTGCGATGGTCAAGGTATCATATGATGTGCTCTCAACAATAGACGAGACCTTGATCTCCCAGATCTTAGGGTCTAAGGTATGGAGTACATTAAGAGCCTGTTCATGATCCGAGACAAGCTGATCACCCTCGGCCTTGTTAACGCGAAGCTTGTTAATGATCGATTGAAAACGACCAAACAAAGCCTCAACAGTCTCACCCTGCTTCTGTGAAAAATTTTCATACTCACGCCGGTAGGTCTGATATAGTCTAGCCTTGACCTGAGCTGTCCCCTCATGGTGTGCCTGGAGGGTAGCCCAGATCTCACGAGCAGTGGTGAGATGGCTAACACGCTCAAACTCACTAGGACCTAGACCAGAAAATAAAATGTTCACTGCCTTACTATTATTTTGATGCTGGGTAATTACATTTTCAGCAGTATCCGCAGCAATAGTCGTTATGGTGAAACTAGGATGAACACATATCTCCCTTATGTCCGAGCTCTGGCTCATAAGGTATGCTCGCATGCGAGTCTTCCAATACGTGTAGCCGAAAGCTTCTAGGGATGGGATTTTACCTGAAGACGTCATGGTTACTACCTAGGTTTTGAATCGGTTAAGATATTTAAAAAAAACCTAACCTTGCTCTAATACCACTTGTAGGACCGAAAGTAGCGACCAGAGGGGGGGGGTTGAATGGGCGCCTAAAAATTTCTTGCTAAACTATATTTTAATCCCAACACCTAAATGAACTTGACTAGACAAATAATATTTGCAAAGGAAATTTCAGAAATTAAAGTTATCTAGCTTCAAAATGACCGGTGTCCTAATTAAAATGATATTCAAGAAAAAACTAAACTAAAATAACTGCAGTAAATAAAAATGGGTACTACAAATATTTAACGACGTAATCAAAATACCTAAATCTCTTAATAAAATATTCAGATTGCAGTCTAACAATAAAATACTAATTAACTGAATAAAATATGGATCATTCAAAAATTAATTCAGAAATAAACCTAAAACATTTCAGGTAAAGACTAGAATTAAAAATACTACTGCGACTTATAAACTTTTCTCTACTTTTTATATAAGCAGATTAATACCTAAATAAATAATACGAGATACTTAATCAGATTTAATCTAATCAGGTATAAACAATTGATTTAATCAAAAACCCTGAGAAATAGTAGATTAAAAAAACCAAATTGCATGGCTTTCAATCGTGGCTTCCTTGCTGCTGTGACGTCCTGGTCTACGCGCGTGAGTGCGCTCTGTGCACTGAGACGCTGAAGGCTGCAAGCGCCGATCTACGTTCACTGAAAAAAAAAACTTTACCGCATGGCAAACCTCCGGCGGGGCCCACAGCGCCGCTCAGTGCGCTAACGCCTCCGGCTGTTTTTCGTCTCGAACGTCGTGCACTTGATAGCTGAAACAAGATTGCCGTCTGCTGCCGTGCAATGTCGCTGCCATGCCTAGCGCAGGGCTACGGCGTAGCTGCCGTCTGCTCCGTGCGATGTCGCCAGCCAGGCCGAGGCTGCGGAGTCCCGAACCAGAAGAAAAACCAGGCGCTACCTTGATTTCGCCTGCCGAAGATACAAAACGTCGAAGAAAAACGCTAGCAGATCGAACCCAGAGGAAAATTTTCAGTGGACTTTAGATTGATCTATTGGAAAAATAGTCATCTATCCCCAAAGGGATAGGGGCCTATTTATAGGCAAATCCTAATACATGAAAAGACTACTTTACCCTCAGGTAAAATAAAATGACTCTAAAATAAATTCCGAAAATTACTAAAATAATTTTAGAAAAATTACCTGACTTAAATAAAAATACTCTAAACTTAAAAACTAAATATTAATATCCTAAAAACGAATTAAACATAGATTGTCAGTTTTACGCCGAAACTGACAAAGCGTCCACCGTCTTCGCACCGGGTACCCGGATTGGGCCGACCCGACCCCGCAGCTTCCTCAGCCCGACAATCGCTCGCCGCCCGTGTACCTGAGTCAAACCCAGTCAACAGATCAGTGGATCATCTGCCGCTCCTAGCCACGTACCCGGATTGGGATAGCCTGACTCCGCGGCTCCTCTGCCCGGCCGTCGCTCACTGCCCGTGTACCTGAGTCACATGTGCCTCAGACTCGGCAGGTCTTCATCTCTCCCTTCCTTTGACTTCCGTTGATAATCACTTATCACATCTGGAATATCAAAACCATATTCTTCAACATGGTTTCTCACCGTTGACAATGACTCGTCACATCTGGAGCCATGAGGCCCACGCACTTCAGCATGGCTCCTCACTTAGCCATTGATGTCATTCTCCAGTCGCTTCCACTGAGCTTTGAGCCATTCATCATGAGTTACAACTTGGTTGAACTGGAGAAGAGACTAGCTGAGTTGCATGGGATGCTAAAAACTACTGAGGAGAGTATCAGGAAGTCTCCTAATCAAGTTATGTTCGTTCATAAGGAGGGAAAAAAGTGAAAAATAAAGGGAAAGGCTAAGACTACAGATTCGATCTCTAGTGCGAAGTCTAAACTGGCTGGAAAGTCCATGTCAGGTCCTGCTTGCTTCGATGTGTGCCACCACTGCCACAAGCCTAGGCATTGGAAGTGCAATTGCATGGTGTATGTGGAAGATCAGAAGAACAAGAAGGGAAGTGTGACTTCCACTTCAGGTATTAATGTTATTGAAATTGATCTTGCTACTCGTCCAAATGATTCATGGGTATTTGATACCGGATCAATGATTCATACTTGCAAATTATTGCAGGGGCGGAGTAGAGTAAGAAAGTGTGCAAGTGGCGACCTAGATGTGTGCGTCGGGAATGGTGCAAAGGTTGAAACATTGGCCATCGACGTTTATTCACTATCGCTACCGTCAGGACTAGTTTTGGAGTTAAATAATTGTTATTTCATTCCCGCCTTAGGCAGAAACAATATCTCTTCTTCATGTTTAGAGGAAGATAGTTTTGAATTCGTAATAAAGAACAACAGTTGTTAAATATTTTTGAATGGCATGCTCTATGGTGTTTGTCCATTAGTGAATGGATTATATATACTAAGTCTGGAAGATGCACACGTTTATAACATTAGTACTAAGAAACAACGACTCAATGATTGGAATCCTACCTACGTTTGTCATTGGTGTTTGGGTCATATAAAAGAGAAGCACGTGCAGAAGCTCCATAGTGATGGACTTTTGGAGTCATTTGATTTTGAATCATATGACACATACGAGTCTTGCTTACTTGGCAAAAATGATAAAGACGTCTTTCACTGGACAAAGTGAGAGCGAATGAGCTTTTAGCCATAGTACATACTGATGTGTGTGGTCCAATGAGTCACATGGATAGGAATGGTTTTCAGTACTTTATCACTTTTACCGACGAATTTAGTAGATATGGCTATGTAAACTTAATGAGGAATAAGTGGGAATCCTTCAAAAAGTACATGGAGTTTCAAAATGAAGTACAAAATCATATGGGCAATACAATTAAATTTCTACGATCTGATCATGGAGGTGAATATTTGAGCCATGAGTTTAGTGATCATCTGAAGAAGTGTGGAATTGTTCCACAGCTGACTCCACCTGGCACGCCCTAGAGGAATGTAGTGTCCGAGTGGAGAAACCTCACTTTATTGGATATGGTGCGGTCCATGATGAGTCACACTAATCTTCCATTATCCCTTTGCGATCACGCTCTAGAAAATGCAGCTTTCATGATAATTATAGTTCTATCTAAGTTGTTAGAGAAGACACCATATGAGATGTGGTCTGGGAGGCATCCTAGTTTGTCTTTTCTAAAGATTTGGAGATGTGAGGCGTATGTGGAATGTATGACATCTGACAAGCTCAGTCCTAATTCTGACAAGGGCTTCTTTGTGGGATATCCTAGGAAAACCAAAGGATACTATTTCTATAATAGAGAAGAGGGCAAATTGTTTATCGCTCGGAATGGTGTATTCCTTGAGAAAAAGTTTCTCTCAAAAGGAGTTAGTGGGAGGACAGGATGGGCAACGTGTTGCAGAGCCTGTTGTGCATGCGCCAGCCCAATGGATGTCTAAGAGGGTGAGCCATGCATCAAGGAGGTCCATGTTTTTGACCACCAGGCATCGCGACGTGTTGTTGTTGGATAATGACGAGCCCAAGACCTATGCACAAACGGTGATGAGACCAGACTCTGAAAATGGCTTGGAGCTATTGGATCCGAGTTGGAGTCCATACAACACCTGATGAGCAGGAGAAGATGAGGGTGATCCCGCATGCCTCCGCAATTTGATCCATGATGTATGCCATGTTATGCACACGCCCAGATATGTCATATGATCTAAGTGTTATGAGCAGGTACCAATCGAACCCAAGTGAAAGTCACTGGGCTTTAGTAAAGAGTATCCAAGCAAGAGACGGTGGCCGATTCTACAACAGAAGCTGAGTATATCACCGCTTCAGACGCTACGAAGGATGTCGTTTGGATCAG
Source organism: Zizania palustris (assembly GCA_019279435.1). Classification (NCBI taxonomy): domain Eukaryota; kingdom Viridiplantae; phylum Streptophyta; class Magnoliopsida; order Poales; family Poaceae; genus Zizania; species Zizania palustris. The sequence continues at coordinate 2,213,613 of JAAALK010000287.1, forward strand.
AAAGTTTGTTTCTGAGGTGGGTGTTGTTCCTAGTGCATCCAGTCCAGTGGATCTCTATTGTGATAATAGTGGTGCCATTGTGCAAACCAAGGAGCCTAGATCACACTAGAAATCCAAACATATACTTCGGCGATATCACTTGATTCGCAAGATCATTGAGAGAGGTGATGTGAAGATTTGCAAGGTTCACACGGATTTGAACATGGCGGATCCGTTGACGAAGCCATGTCCTCAACCGAATCATAAGGCGCACCTGAGCTCCAGGTTTATTAGATACTTGCGTGAGTGAGTCATGTGTATGTGGAAGATGCTAGTAGATTCTATGCTTATGTGTGAGGATAATTGTTATCTTGTTACTTGAATAAATGTCGCTTACATTTGGTAAATGAGTGGATGACTTGTTATGTGAAATTATTTGTATTATAACGATATTGTTCAAAAAGAATCCCTGATCTTGTCATCATGTGGGACAGTGATGACATGTAGATTAGCACATCTGACTGATTGATTGTCACGTTTCACATATCATAAACATAGAGATGTCAAATCAGTGATGTGGACACATGTTGGTGAACATGATGTTGGATAGAACCACATGAGATACTACTGGGATTGTTATTGTAATGTACCATCGGTTGTCATCTCAAATGGTGTACCTGCATAGTCCTTGGACTTGAGATCATCATTTGATTCTAGAATGCGCAATGACACACTTAGATGCTTCCTAACGCTATTTCATAACAGGGTAGTAATAAAGGTTGTTTTCAAGTGTGTTGTGAAGCATGTCGTGGGATGTGAACAGTCATGATGGAATTTACACCTCCTAATAATAGCAGAGTCGTCTATGGGCCCCTCAAGGTATTGGATTGGAAAAGTGCATGGCCATGCCACTATGACTAAGGAGTTAGTCATGATTTGAATCCGATACATGATCGAGTGAAATGTTGATCTGACCAACAAGGGTGGCACATATCTTTCCTTGAGCTTGACTAACGACGTGTGGTCATATATCAAGGTTTAGTGAAAAAATATTTTTTACACTTTCTGGGGTCAATATGTGATGCTAGGTACCGCTATTGATCATGAGTCAGAAATGGTTTCCAGTGAACATCTGTTAGTGTATGAACTTATCAGGTCACACACTTAAGGGGATGTATTAAGAAACATGCAAAGAATTGGTTCTTGTGCAAGTGGGAGATTGATGGATATGTCTAAGAAAATTCTGTGTATCGAAAGTTCCGATATGTAGTATCGGAATTTCTGATTATTTTCTAGTCTCGAGTCAGAGAGAAAATGTTACTTCGGATGTTCCGATATGGTATCAGAAGTTCTGATGAGCCGGAAGTTCCGATTTTGAATCGGGGAATATTGTACTGATCGAAAGTTCTGATATGTGTATCGGAAGTTCCTAGGTCGGCACAAACAGATTGGATCTGTTGCGTGTCATACTAAATAAAGAGACCTAAATACCATGTCGGATGTTCCGATCCAGGATCGGAAGTTCCGACGTAGGCAAACTGATTGGATCTGTTACGAACACAAATTGGTTGTAATCAATTTGTGTTTTTGTGATGTGGACGACTAGGGGCTCTTCGGAGATGCATTGAAGTAAGTTCGAAGTATGATGACGGACTCTAGTTCAGAGTATATCTTCGAACTTGGGCTCTTCCGAGAGCTTCTTTGCCAGCTAAGATGGAAGACCTATCTTCTTTATTATTAGATTAGTCTTTTACCATTTTACCCCTATTAAGGATACCGAATAGTTTCCACTATGTCGGTTGTAATAGAGGGGTAAAATGGTCTTTTCCTTAATGTTTGGGCCTATAAATACCCCCCGTTTCACCCTATAATGAGGACCGAATACAAGTTATTCAATACACACTTTCGAACTATTTTAAGCTATTATCCTTTCGGATGCTTGGAATAGTTTACTTCGCAAACACTTTGTTTGTTAGTTTCTAATCTTCAGAAACCTGTTAGCGTAATCTTTTACGCCAACAGTTGGCGCCGTCCGTGGGGAAAATAGTCCAAAAACTTCGTTCTCTACCAAGTTCTCAAACCATGCCTCCTAAGCGGAGTGCAGGTGCTAATCATGTTCGGAGGTCCCCTCGGACCTCCGGAGCAAGATCTTCAGACACTGTTGAGGTCGGAGGACCTTCAACATTTCCTCCACCTCAAACTCCGGAAGGGATTCCCCTTCCCCGAGCATACAAAGTTCCTCCGCCAACTCCATCTATACTTCGGCCAGCCGGAGTCCCACTTCCACCTCAAGTGCCACTTCGAACCGATCCCTACAGTTCTCAAGACCCAGAAGATCTTTCCGGAGGAGATGAAGATGGTCTTGGTGATATGGCCGCTCAAATGGCCAGTCTCCAAGCTAAAGTAGCAAGTTGGCGGCAAGAAGCCGCGAATAGGCTTCGTTCTCAAGCCACCCCAACCATTCCCGAAGTGCCCGAAGACGACGAGCTTATTTATCCCGAAGCCCCGGAGAATGCTTCCTTCGACACCGAGTCTCCGCTGCATCCTGAGTTGCAGAAAGTACGCTTCGACCCTAAGTTCAAAACTTCGAAGCTTTGCAAGTATGCCGGAGATGAAGATCCTGGAGAATTCGTCCGTTCTTATGCTTTAGCAATTGAAGCCAGTGGAGGAGTGCGGGACACTATGGCAAAATGTTTCCCCCTAGCTCTTCAAGGAGTTGCATTGCAGTGGTTCTGGTCCCTGAAGCCGGGATCAATCAGTTCATGGGGGCAGTTGAAGAAGAAGTACGTGAGTAACTTTCAGGGTACCTTCGTACCCCCTATGTCAACAGGAAGTCTTTTCCAGGTGAAGCAGCTCCCTGGAGAGTCCTCAAGACAATATTTCAAGCGCTTCGCTCATACGAAGTCACAAATTTGAGGGTTAACTACGTCTTCAGTAGTTGACGCAGCTCGAGAGGGAGTTATTCATCCAGGCCTCCTTGATAAACTTCACCGGAAAAGCATATCTTCTGTTTCTCAGTTGATGTCTTATTTCGAAGAGTATGCAAGGTCAGAAGAGGGATGGCTTCGGAGAACTGCTGCAACCCCGTCTATACTGCAAGAAGTCAAATTGGAAGTGAAAACTTCAGCACAACCACAAGGGCCTAGGTTCGAAGTTCAGCATGATAGGCGTAGGGGGCAAAAGCATCCTCATTAAAAAGTTCTGAACATCGCACCCCCGTAGAAGTTTACCCAAAGAGCTCCGCAACCTTCAGGAAGCAAGACCAGCGGCTGGAGGCCGCCAGGGAAACCGACTGGCAAAGGCCAGACCTTTTTCTGCTGTATCCATGGTGAAAACCGGAGTCACGCAACTGATGTGTGCAAGGCTATACTTGCTCTGAGAGGAGAGTATTTGGAAAGAACTTCGGGTCGAGGCACTACTGACCGAGTTCCAGCTAAAGTGCATCCGGAGCCTGTCCAGGCTCTGGCGCGGATAGAGAACTTCGATTCGGCAAGACGCCCTCCGGTGGTCAATATTATGCCACCTCCGAAGCAAGAAGAAGGGCAAGATCGAGGAAAAAGAGTAGTCCTCCCCATCTCCGGAGGAGGAACTCTCGGAAGTATGTCAAAGAGGCAGAGAAGAGAATATGTCAAAGAAGTGGGTCATATTGGAACCTCTTCATCTGCATCTGCTATGCCCGAATGGTCCCATGTGCCAATATATTTTTCCGCAGATGATGCAGCTGGTGTTAAATTTCCACATGCAGACCCACTTGTCATCACTGCTGACATAGCAGGAACTGATGTTCGGATAGTGCTAATTGACGGAGGGAGTTCGGCGGATATTATTTTTGTCCAAGATTTTGATCAACTCTGGATCTCCAGAAAGCATCTTCTCCCAGTAGCCCATCCTTTGCAAGGCTTTGCAGGACCCCCTCTTGATGCCCTCAGCCAAATTGGCCTGGAAGTTACTTTCAGAGAGGGGCCACTGGCCAGGACAGAGGAAGTGATCTTCGATGTTGTGGATGCTCCATATGCATACAATGTCATCTTCGGAAGAGGCATGATAAATCAATTCGGAGCTGTGGCGCATCATAATTACTTATGTATGAAGATGCCCACACAAGCGGGAATGCTCACTATTTTCGGAGATCAGGCCATTGCGCGAAGAGCGGAGTATTGTCATGGCCCTCCTCTTGACCCAAGACAGGTGAACAGTGTGCAGGATAATCCGGAAAATTTTTCTGCTCCTAGCGAATCTTCAAAGAAATCCTTCCCAAGACCAAGTCCCGAAGGAGAGATTGCAATGAAGGTTATTGTCAAAGATGGCAAGGAATATTCATTTCAATTTGGTAAAGACTTGCCTCTAGAAGTTGCTACCTCCTTAGAGAAAGTAGTTGAGGAGAATTTAGATATCTTTGCTTGGTCTGATGAAGACATCACCGGAGTCAGTCGGGACATTATTGAACACAGTCTACTTGTGAACCCGAAGGCTCGGCCTATTCGGCAAGGACTCCGGATGTTGTCTACGGAGAGAGCTATCCTTGCTAAAGACGAAGTTGAAAAGTTGCTGAAGGCTGGGATTATCAGGGAAGTGGCTCATACGGAGTGGTTAGCCAACCCAGTCTTCGTTAAGAAGAAATCTTCCGGGAAGTGGCGCATGTGTATTGATTTTACATCCCTGAATAAAGCATGCCCCCGCGACCCCTACCCCATGCCCTGAATTGATCAATTGGTCGACTCCACTGCTGGCTCGGAGTTATTAAGCTTCCTCGACGTGTATTCTGGCTATCATCAAATCTGGTTAAAGCGCAAAGATGAAATCAAGACAAGCTTCGTAACTCCTTCAGGAGTCTTTTGTTATGTAAGAATGCCCTTTGGCTTAAGAAACGTCGGCGCTACCTTTTCGAGGTTAATTGCTAAGGCTCTAGGTCATCAATTAGGTCGTAATGTAGAGGCCTATATGGATGATATTGTAATAAAAAGTGCTTTAAAGCACCAACATAGCCTAGACTTAGTAGAAACATTCAATATCCTTCGGGCATGTGGGATCCGTCTCAACCGCGAAAAATGTATCTTCGGGGCGCAGGCTGGAAAATTGTTAGGGTACCTAGTTTCAAGAAGAGGGATCGAAGCTAGCCCCACTCAGATAACTGCGTTGCAGAGGATGGCTCGCCCAGAGAATTTAAAGCAAGTGCAAAAGCTGACCGGTCGTCTTGCAACACTTAGCAGATTCCTGGCAAGGTCTGCGGAGAGAAGTTTGCCCATTTTCAAAGCATTGAAAGGGTCCGAAGATTTTGCATGGACACCGGAGTGTCAAAAGAGCTTCGAAGATATTAAGAACTATCTCAGTAATCTTGCTACACTCACGGTGCATGTTGCGGATGAAACCCTACTCCTCTACCTTGCAGCTACTGGCTCTGCTGTCAGTGCAGTCCTTGCCAGAGAAGTTGATTTCAACGGGAAGTTGGTACAGAATCCAGTTTACTTTGTGTCTGAAGCATTGTCCGGAGCAAAAACAAGATATTCCGAGCTTGAGAAATCCGCTTATGCTCTGATAATGGCTTCGAGGAAGCTAAGGCATTATTTCTTGGCACATAATGTCATTGTACCAACTTCGTATCCTTTGGGAGATATGCTCCGAAGTAAGGATTCCACTAGAAGAATTGGGAAGTGGGCTGTTGAGTTAGCACCCTTCGGCATATCCTTTCTGGCAAGAACAGCAATTAAGTCGCAAGTATTGGTGGACTTCGTGGCAGAGTGGACTCCCCCTGCAACATGGGCTCCGGAGAAGTCAAGTGAAGAGATTTGGACTATTTATTCTGATGGAGCTTTCCAAGCATCTGGAGCAGGTGTCAGAGCTGTGATAATTTCGCCTTCATGGCAAAAGGCAATGTACTCCGCAAGACTCAACTTTAAGTCTACCAATAATACAGCGGAGTATGAGGGAATTTTGTTGGGACTTCGAAAGGCACGTGCTCTAGGGGCTACAAGAGTTGTTATTAAAACAGATTCTCAGATTGTAGCAGGGCACGTAGACAAGAGTTTCCAAGTTCGACATCCACAGCTTGCAAAGTACTTAGAAGAAATCCGAAAGATCGAAGCAGCATTTAAAAGGATTTCCATTCGGAGTATACCTAGAGCAGAAAATATGCAAGCTGACATCTTAGCAAAAGCTGCAGCCGGAGCTATGGACATACCCAAAGAAGCTTTTTATGAAGAAATCAGTACACCTTCGGTGCCACAAATTCCTGCTGCGGAAGTCCTTTGCATTCCAAGTACAGATTGGCGAAGTTCAATCATGGAAGTGATGCAAGGAGAAGCAAATATGTCCGAAGGGCCACAACTTTCGAGGTTAAAGCTTAGAAGTCGGAATTATCAAATAATCAACGGTATTTTATACAAGGCCGGAGTATGTTCCCCTCTACTCCGATGTATATCTCAAGCCGAAGGTCAAGAAATTCTTCGAGAAATTCATGAAGGACTTTGCGGTAGCCATCTGGCCCCTCGAGCTTTGGCAGGAAAAACACTTCGCTAGGGGCTTTATTGGCCTACAATAGTAGCTGATGCGGAGAGCTTGGTCCGCACTTGCCAAGGATGTCAGTAGATGGGACGAAGAAGTCATCGCCCACCAACAGCTCTTCAAGTCATAGCTCTAGTATGGCCCATGGCCAGATGGGGCATGGCTCTTATTGGTCCCTTCTCAGTAGCAAAAGAAAATTTGAAGTTCGCAGTGGTAGCAATCGAATACTTTTCAAAGTGGGTCGAAACAGAGCCCCTAACAGCTATCACTTCGAATAATGTTCAAAAAATTTTCTGGAAGAATATCATATGCCGGTTCGGAGTGCCTCGGCAGTTGATAGTGGATAATGGAACACAGTTTGATGCAGAACCCTTCAGGAAATTCTGTGAAGACCTAGGCATTCAACTATGTTTTGCTGCAGTAAGACATCCTCAATCTAATGGAGCTGTTGAAAGAGCAAATGGTAATATCTTGTCAGGGCTGAATCGAAGAATAGTAGGATTGGCAAAAGGATTGTTGACCGAAGAGCTCCCAAAGATCCTATGGTCCATCCGGACAACTCAAACAAGGTCTACCGGCTTCACTCCTTTCAGACTATTATTCGGAGATGAAGCTATGACATCAACAGAGCTCAAAGGAGGATCACCTCGCAGCACCGAACCGGAAATAGAATGAGAAAGACAAGCTTCACTGGATTTAACAGAGGAGACAATACTTCGAGCTGTGGCAAATTTGTCAAAGTATCAGCAGTAGACGAAGACTTGGTTCGACCCGAAGGTCAAGATTAATGAACTTAGGCCGGGTCATCTCGTTTTGCGAAGTATCATAGCACCAGGAAAATTAGGAAATAAATGGGAAGGTCCATACTTAATTGTTCACTTAGGGCGTCCTGGTTCTTTTAAGTTAGCTAATTTGGAAGGTGAAGAGTTAGCGCATACATGGCATGCGGAGCACCTAAAGCGATACTTCGCATAGGGCTCCTTGTAATCATTTGTAAACACTTTCCGATTTAATAAAGCATATGGTTCAGATAATGCCTACCCCTCATAAACTTCCCACTTCTGAGTGGACGCACTGGAATAGCGGAGTTGACCGAGAGGGAAGTGTCATTAATTTGTGAGAAACCAAGGGTTGGTTTCGGTGTTTGTGATGAGTGATTGACAGGCTTTTACCCTCTGGTTCGAAGGGGTACCTCCGAAGGGGGTTCGGAGGTTGGACCTCCGAAGGGTGTTCGGAGGTGGTTTCACCGAAGGGTGTTCGGTGGTTTGGTTGCTGCAGCTGTTGCAGCAGAGTGTGCGTGTCGGAGGGGTCCGACAGTACACGATGACTGGGTTTGTACCGAAGGCTTCGGTACTTTGGGCGGTACACCGGAGTGTGTGCCGGAGGTTGCTAACCCGGAGAGGTCTCCGGAGTACTGGACACACTTGTCTGCTTGTCTGTGGTGCGCAGGGACTTCGGAGGCGACAGACAGGTTCGTAGCAAGTGAACCTGGGTCAAGCAGGAGGCTTAATGCCAGGGGAGCGGGGAGCTCCGTCACGGTGGCTGCGAAGGGGTCTCGGTCGGTCCTCGCGTCGAGGTGCGCCAGGGGAAGGCAGAGAGTGCGGAGCGTGGCTCCGGTTGAAGGTACTCCGAGACAAAGTCCTCGGAGGCGAGGCACTTCGAAGGTACTCCGGATGGAGTGACTTCGGAGTTGGATGGATCAAGGCGTTCGAAGTGTGCTCCGGAGGGAGACATTCGAAGATACCCGACGAAGGTCTCAGAAGTCGAGGCGCATCGAAGGCATGGTCCGGGTGAGGCTCGTCGAGGAGTGTGCTCGGGGAGAGACACTGCGACGAAGGGCTCATGGAATGCTTCATGCCGAGGCCTTGGACGAAGGAGGGACTTCGAAGGGTGGTACTCCGAAGGTGGGGCTTCGGAGTGTGGTTGTCTTGTGGTACTTCGACCTGCATGGCTTCGGTACACGGACTGACGGAGTTCGAGCTGGGCGAAGCTGCGAAGCTGTGGTGGTCCACTCCGGAGGTGTTGGTGCGAAGGCCCAAGGGCTTTGACGGCTTGGGCTCAAAACCGTCACTGTATCGAAGGCTGACTTCGGTGAAGCGAAGGCCATCTGGCTCAAGGCTTCTCACCGAAGCTATCGCACCTCTCGCGTGCGAAGGGGGCTTCAGAAAGGTCAAAGGCTGCAAGTCTGACAGTGTCTGCTCTGCAAAAAGCTGGCGCTGTCCCCTCTGCAAAGGCTGACAGAGAAGCCTCCGATAAAGTTGACTACCTTTTGTACCCCTCAGTTCTGTAGAGACAAAACCAATGTAAACCCTAGGGGTAAAGTAGTGAATTCCTTTGGGTGAACTGTGGGCTATAAATATGGGGGCTCAGTAGGTAACATTTAACACTTTGAGCATTTACTGTTGAGCTCCTGTACTAGCCCCACACTCCGTTGTATTCATCCAGAGTTCAATTTTATTGTGTTCCTTGTTCAAGCGGCGAAGCCCTGCTTCTGTGTGCTTTTTGCTTGAGCTCGTTTTACATACCTCGCTAGTTGTAGTGCACCGAAGCCTATCTAGGCGAAGGGTGTTTTGTGCGAAGTGTGTTTTACAGTGCGCGTTCGCTCTGTGTGACAAGAGGCTAGACCTCACTACTTACTAGCGAAGCCCTGTTCGAAGCCCGTTTTGCTTCTTGTGTCGCAGTCCTTAGCGAAGTCTGTTAGTGTGCCGTTAGACCTTCGTGTACGAAGCCCAGCACCAGTTGTTGCCGCTAAGTATTTTGGTCGAAGTCCTCAGAGGGTAGTCCACTCTTGCGAAGGGTGAAGTGCGAAGCTTGCTCGAAGCACCCTGTGTGCGGAGCCTGCACTGACTTGGCAGAGTAGATTTTCGAGGGTTGTAAGTGGAGCGAAGTCTTCTTGGCTTCGAACTTTTGGTCCTGCGAAGCCTGTGTTCGGAGTTGTCAAAGCACCTCCGAACCAGACCTTCGAAGGTAGTGTTCGAAGCCTGTTCCGTAGAAGACAGAACCAAAACCGAAGGCTAGTTTTTAGCCTGAAATTTTAAAAGCTCCCATTCACCCCCCCTCTGGTCGCCGTTTCCGGTCCAACAATTTGAATCATATTTTCGGACTTCGGACCACTGGTCCAAAGTTTCCAAGGTGGTGGGCTAACATAATCCGGAGTTCAAGCGACCGGCTTGTAGGCATCCATAAAAGATCCTGAGACCACAGAATGCGGAGTCTATGCCAACGGCTGGTAGACATCCGTAAAAAGAGTCCAAGGAGACCAAATGATGCGGAGTCCAAGCCACCGGCTTGTAGGCATCCGTAAAAACAGTCCAAGGAGACCACTGCGAATTCCAAACCATTGGTTTGACTGAATTCGCAAAAAGAGCCGAAGGAGGCCAAAACAACAGAGTTTGAGCGATGAGCTTCGAATGTCTGTTAAAGAAGTCCAAAGTGACAAATCATTTAGGACACTAAAGTGTCCGGAAAGTTATCCAAAGTGATTTCTTTCAAAACATAAGGTAATAAATTACCAATCTTCAGACTACAAATAGTCGAAGACACTTTATAAGATTTTGATCAATCTTTAAATTGCTGAGGGGCTCCGAAACCCAAAATTGTACTCCTAAGTTTTTCTTTGCGTCTAACCATCTTTGAATACAGTTCGAAGTTGCTTACGCCCAAACAGGGGCTAGTAAATAGGGAGACAATTTTAAATCAATATTTATTATTCGAACAAATATGATTACATCATGAAAAATTGGTATCTATACCAAGAAGGAATCGAAGACCCCTTCGATCTCTAGAGCTAGGGTTGGAACGACTAGTTCTAGAGCCGGGAGTTCTAACAACTTTGCGTTTAACTCTCCTGCCTCTCTTCGAAGCTCTAAAGTCTTTCTGTTCTTGTTGAAGCTCGGCCCAAGTTCGAAGTCGTTCGGGGCTCCTTTCCCAGCTTCCAAGTTCTTTAGGCTTTTTACCTTGAGCTTCATCTTCATCTTCGGACCATACAATGTCTTCGGAAGATGAAGTTTCCAAGTTAACTTATTTTTCTTCCTCTTTAATACAAGACAATATGTCTTTGCTTACTTCGGGTGTAATCGCTCCGGAGCTATCCCGAGGAACTAAAAATCGAGGGCGCTTGTGAAGTTTTAAGATATCGAAGTTAGCCCATAGTAAGCGGAGTTCGTCATTAACGTCTAACACTTTGAAATCTTCCATATGAGGCAAAGCCTAAAAACATGATAAGCAAATTTTCATTCATAAATGTACAAAAGAATAATGCTTTACATAGTCGAAGATCCTAAGATAATTCTAAACCTGTGGGTTTGGCGAGGGCTTACTGCTCGAAGCTTGGGACCGAGCTTGCTTCTAGCGTTGCCCTTCGTCAATCCATGCCTTGATCGGAGAGCGACATTCGGCTCTCCATGAAGTTTTAAAGGCTTGCCAAGCAGTGGCCACACCTTCGGAAGGAGTAAGGAGCTGGTTGTCATCAAAGGTAATGGGAGCCGCCCCTGCGCTCGGAGTTATCGATTGGCCGAGATCTTCGTAGTAACGAAGTATGCCGATAGAAGCCACTTGTCCGGAGATTTCTCCGTACCGAATACCCGTTGTCTTCATCTGCTTCGCTGCTCCTTGGATCCTCTTCAGCCGTCGCAGCAGGGGGATGTTGTCATCTGAAGGAAGCGTCCCAGTAGTACCAAAGTACTCTAGAACGCCTAGAAGTTGGTTCATGACCTCCGCAGCTACCTTCTCCGACTTCAGCTTGTCTTCAACTAAGGCATCCTTCGCCGAAGTTAATTCTCTTACCACTCCAGAGAGCCTAGCTGCCTCCATAGCTAAAGAATTTTTCTGGTTGAGTAGCTGGCTAGCTTCTTCGGCAGCTTTGGCTTTTTCTTCTTGAAGCCTAACAAGCTCAGCTCCCGCCGTAGCGTGCTCCGCCCGCATCTTTTCAATTTCCGCTCGAAGCATAATTTGTTCTGCTACGAGCTCTTTGTTCGCAGCTTCCAAGTTTTGTCTGGCCCTGCGCTCCGTTGAAACCATGTTGTCCAAGTGGGCCACCCGACCTTCGGAGATAGTAAGATTTCGTTGAAGTGTTGTATTTTCCTCTTGAAGGAGAAGGCTTCCACGTTTATTGGAGATGTTCGCAGCTCGGGCCAAGACTATTTGCTGCGAAGGGAAAAAACCAAGGTGAGAAATTATTTGTATATACGTTTAATTTTGTTTTGTAGATACTTCGTACCTGGTATGCTGCACACTCCATGGTAGCATTAAGATCCGAACTCTCAGCCTCGCTCAAGATGGCCACCAAGTCCGTCTCCCCGACTTCGCGGCTAGCTCGATCCAAAGGCTCGAGCAAAGTCCGAAGCCCAGTTCTTCGCTCCAAGAAAGGAGCTAGAAGAGGGAGCATGCTCAAGGCTTGCTGGTCATCTTCGTTTGGTGAAGGCCCGGAGTGCTGAGTCGTATTTTTTTGAGCTCCGGTAGATTGGCTTTCGTCTGTTGATTCAGACGGAGTTGATCCTGAGCTCGGAGCAGGGAGGTGGTCCATCTTGCCTTTTCCTTTTCCAGGTCCCATTTGAGTGCCTCTTGGAATTGGCTCCGAAGTTGTCGAAGGTCCAGGAATTATATCTTCGGGACGGACCTCTTCCATGAGAGTAGATCTTGTTAAAACAAAGGTATTATACATTGTATAATTTCACAGGAAAAAAGAACAAAAGAATTATGCAAAGTTTACCTTCGACATTTTGGCGACGGGTGAGCATTGGGCTGCTTGGCGGGTCGAAGTCTACTCCAAAGTCTTCGTCGGAGTCAACAGTCAAATCTTTGACTGTTGGAGCATCTTCGGGAGCAACCGTTGTTACTTCACGCGAAATCGAAGCTCCAACAACTTCGACTCCTCTTTCATCCACAGGGGCTCCGTCTTGTGGTAAATTTTCTTGAGCAGCCGGAGTCCTCACTTGCTCGAGGTTGTCTTGAGACTCCGGCATGCTCGCAGCATCATCAATATGTGCATCTATTTGGGCTGCATCTTCGTCGATCAGGTCGACAAGCATCCTCCTTTCATCCTCCAAGGAATCGGAGATTGAAGCTCTTGGGCTTGAAGGCACATGAACTCTTGGCTTTCGAGCCACCTTCTTTAGCGGAGTCTTGGCAGAGCTCGAGGCTCCGATTTCAGTTTTTCTCTTTTTGGGCCCTTTCTCCGAAGGCACCCAATCCAGAAGAGGGGGCGGAACAACTTCGAGTAGTCCCCATACTCGGTTGGACCGTTCCCAAGTACCAACCAGCTTAATTCTCCATTCCTTCTCGGTCGGAGTTGGGACGCCCAGAATCTTCTCTGAAGCTCGTACAATCTGCTCCGAAGTTATAGGGGCTGAAGAGGCTGAAAAATGAGTTATGTTGGTTATTTATTCGAATAAATATACATGATATATGTTGTTTTCGAAGTTACCTGCAGGGCTCGAAGTCGAAGAAATTTTGCGAAGACCGCCCTCCGAATCTTCTTCGAAGGTGATCGGCCAATTGGCCATTAGGGGAGGGATCTGAAGCTCGAGGAATTCTTCTGCTAAGTCCCGCATACTCAGACGGCGACTTATTTTTTGGAGCAGACTGAGGCGAGCTTCGAGCTGGCCCGGATCTGGGTGCACAAGAGCTTCCTTTCGGAAGTTGATATCTCGCAAGGGTCCAGCTAGGCGATTGCTCGCCCCAACTTCGGCATAAAACCATTTCAAGATCAAGTCTGTATATCATCTGGCATTGATAGCCTTGGCGGGAAACCGGAGAGCATACTCGTCTCGAAGCCCGAAGTTGATGCTTCCGAAGGCTACCACCATCTTCTCACCTCCGAGGCCTACGAAGGTCTTCGGTTGGCACGAAGCTCTGTGCAGTGCTGTGAAGATCTCAGCCCTTCCTTCACAACCCTCGGCTCGCAACGCCCATTCGAAGATGGCAAGACGTTCTACGACATTCGGAGAAAGCTGGGGGAGAGTGACGTGGAACAAATCCAATACCTCGGCCAAGAAATCGACTGCCGGAAGCCCTAAGCCAGCTTCAAAGAAGGCTTCGAAAACAACCACTTCTCCGGGTCTTGGCGACGGAATGATTTCCTTCCCAAGTTTGTGAATCATGACACCGGAACTAATTTTGCCTTCTATTGTGGCCGCGAGCGATTCCCTTTTGTAGGTTGAAGGCCCCAATTGATAAGACTGATCCGTGTACTTTGTCGACGCCGGGAAGAGGTCTTGAGGGCCAACATTTTGGGGATTTCCCCCCGCTGCCGCCATTACTGCCACTGGAGGTGTCGGAGTTGCCATCGCCGATGACGCAGCCGCCGCTGCTGCTGCAGCCTGCTGCCGGGCCAAGGTTGAAGTTGCCCCAGGACCATTGAAACTGGTTTTCGCCATGGGATCTCACGGATTGCTTCAGAAGAAAAACAGAGGCTAGGGCTCGATTGATGGCTTGTTTGCACGAAAGCGGTGGAAAGGTACTCGAGAAGGGTCTGGGCCCTCTATTTATAGCCCAGACCACGATTTTTTACCTTTTGCATCTGCCATTTCACGTAACTTCCGTTAGAAGGAAAAAGCCAACGGCTGTTTCTTCCAAGTCTAAAAAGGCTTTCGGGCTTCTCGAGTTAATTCTAAGATAGTTCGAATGTAATTTTCTTAGAAGCTGATTCGAAGTTTCATATTTCCACGCATTTCGGAGATAAATTAAATCTGCTAACCCCTACGCATGATTATTTTTCTTGCGTATACTGCTTTCCTAACATTACAGATTTAATGGAGAAGCGTATTCGAGGGGCTACTGTTGGGGGAAAATATTCCATCCTCAGGGTTATTGCAGTAACAGGACAAAGGCAGGCAATTGAATCAAAGGTTTCCAACGTGTATCTTCGGAGATGCATTGAAGCAAGTTCGAAGTATGATGACGGACTCTAGTTCGGAGTATATCTTCGAACTTGGGCTCTTCCGAGAGCTTCTTTGCCAGCTAAGATGGAAGACTTATCGTCTTTCTTATTAGATTAGTCTTTTACCATTTTAGCCCTATTAAGGATACCGCATAGTTTCCACTATGTCGGTTGTAATAGAGGGGTAAAAGGGTCTTTTCCTTAATGTTTGGGCCTATAAATACCCCCCGTTTCACCCTGTAATGAGGACCGAATACAAGTTATTCAATACACACTTTCGAACTATTTTAAGCTATTATCCTTTCGGAGGCTTGGAATAGTTTACTTCGCAAACACTTCGTTTGTTAGTTTCTAATCTTCAGAAACCTGTTAGCGTAATCTTTTACGCCAACAATAGCCCAATATAAAAAGAGGAGGAGATATTGGATAACAAGTTTAAGCATAGATTAGACATAGCCACCATAGACTCCTCTCCTCCCTTTATCGGTCGCAATTGTTGAGATCGAGGCTTCTCTGTTTCTCACGTGCGGTGCTAGCACGCTGTCGTGGGAGGTACTCCATCCCTATATGTGTGGATACTGTGGAGGTGTTGCTTCGATAGCGATGCTCGTGGACTTCTTCACGTGAACAACTACGTCATCTTCACCAATCGGATTGGCGAGGAACGACCGGGACGAAGCAAGGATATGCTTGATGTGCTACTCCAGCATCTTCTTTCGCAGCACCTAACTCGTCTGTGCTAGAAGGTAATGATCTATGATGTCGTAAGCACATGGATCTTGGGATTAGGACAGAAATTTTGAATTTGCCAGCTAGCGTAGCTCCCTATTCCCCAACAGCGAGAACAAAAGAACCAACAAAATTATGAAAGACGAAGAACTCCTGGTCCAAATTGTGTTGTTATTAATGCAACACTTGGCTCCAACATCAGCTCTAACAACATCGATACAACTAACATTATCTACTAGAACCTACCAGGTAGCACTCACTTTTTAAAGACTCACCCAGACTATCGTCACTGTGGCGCAAAGATGTTTGAATATGAGCCACCAGGATTTTGTTTTATGAATGGTAAGGTCAAACTTTAAATGTTTGAGCCACCTGATGACCTTCAATGACTATACACATGTGACGACATTCAATCACAACATTTTATGGAGAATATTAGATATTTCAACAACCATTTTTCCTGCACCACAACGTAATCTGATTATGACAAGAACCTCACAAGTGCAAGGGATGGATTGTACACATTTATAGCGCATCGGCAAATGTACCATAACATACACTCTTTCGGGAGTGGAGACAATGAACCTAGCCACTTGCAGTTGTACTTCTATGATGATGATCCGAGATTATCACATCATTTTCGTCGTGCTCGAGACGAGACATATAGAGCAAGAGACATATCTATTATTAGATGTTTGGTAGATATCCTAAGAGATAATATTTACTCTGAAACATTCAGGAGCCTAAGACAGGTTGAAGATATGGATGAATATCGTATTTTGCAAAATATGGACTATAGGCTACACTAGAGAACTTATAACAGACCATTAACATCAGAGGTTGTTGTTGTGTGGGTCGAGGGGATTGATATTCACAAACATTTTGATCGTAGCATCACCTTGTTTGGAAATAACAACAACTACTATTCAATTAGACCGAGTGATGGGTGCTATGACCCTTTGTGATAACCCCTATTTTTTCCAAGAGCAGAGTGCGGTTGGCATTCTGATATACCAAGAAAAGGTATTGACATTAGTCAGATAAGTACAACCCGACAAAGAAATGCTGATAACCTAGGTTAGCTAAGTGATACATATTCATGTTACTACAATATTATTAATCCATAATCTAATCAAATAACTGATTTCTCTTTGCTTTGTAGATACAACCAACAATTTGTGTGTTTCGATGCATGAGTATTATTGCTATAAATTCCAATTGCATCATGAAATATTCAACACGATCTTGCATGGGAGGTGTCTATTCCAACAGTTTGTAGTTGATACCTACATAAAGATTGAAATATCTCGGTTGAATTACTTCTTGTACAATCAGAAGAAAATTTGCGCAGATCTTTACTAGGGTTTGATGAACAATTTATTTGTTGGAGAACATCGAGCGAGTAGATTGGGAAAATGATGGGTCCTATCTATGACATTTATTGGTGGTGGGAGGGATATGAGACGAAGATACATGGATGCTATGGGGTGCAGAAATATGGAAAAACATACATCTTTATCACAATGACTTGTAACCGTAATTGGGGAGAAATAAGTTGGGAGCTTGGACCTGGCCAAGCACCACAAAATCGTCATGATCTTGTTGTGCGAGTATTTAAAGCCAAGCTAGAGGATCTCAAATTTTAGCTATTTTGTAAACATATGCTTGGAATCATTGTAACACATGTCGATGTAATGGAGTTCCAAAAAAGGGTCTACCACAAGCACATTTCCTCCTTATCATTGAGTGAACATACAAATTGAGTTGTCTCAATGAGTATGATAATGTTATCTCAGCAAAACTTCAAAATAAGGATATGTACCCAGAACTACATGAAATGGTAGTCAAACATATGATGCATGGACCATGTGGATCACTAAATAGGAAGAGTCCATGCATGAAAAATGGTAGTCCACACCAATTTACTGACACAACTATCCAAGGCGAAGATTCTTACCCTATGTACAGGAGAAGGGATGACAGATAGAGGATAAGAGTGAGAGTACATGACTTGGACTATATATGAGTTGTTCCATATAATCGTATGCTTCTAAGAAGGTATGACTGTCACATCAATTTAGAGGTTTGTTTGAGCATTAAGGTTGTTAAGTACCTTTACAAGTATATTTATAAGGGGCATGATAGGGCATCTTTGTCCGTCAATGAATCTGATAAAAACTACGAGATTAATGAGATCAATGATTATAAGGATGCTAGGTGGGTAACAACATAGGAGACATTGTGGAGGATATTTGGATTTGATCTTAGCGGTATTTCACCCCAGTGCTACAATTACTGCTCCACCTGCCAAGAATGCATCTTGTCCTATAGAGAGTGATGATGTACGTGAAGATCTCGACCAACAGGGTGCGTCAAGAACCATGTTGACTGAGTATTTCAAGGCAAATAAAAAATTTACATACATTACTTTATATGGATTTCCCACAATATGCAGTGGGGTTGCCTAGACGCAAGCATTGGAAAATAAGAGAACGAAGCCCACAGATTGGGAGGATCATCTCAACATATCCAGTGGAGGGAGAGAGATACTACTTAAGGGTGCTATTAAACCACGTGATTGGTGCTACTTCATTTGAGGAGTTGAGGACATATGACGGTGTTGTATACCCTACATTTCGAGAAAGTGCTGAGAAAAGAGGTCTCGTTGAGTTAGATAACATCATTGATGAGTGCCTCTCTGAAGCAAAAGTTTTCCATATGCCATCATCCCTCTGAAGGTTGTTTTCTACAATATTGATTTATTGTGAACCTAGTAATGTGCGTCGACTCTAGAACACACACTTCGAAGCAATGCATGATGGCATCCGACAATCCCAGATGAATTCATATGCAGTTGAACAGATGATGTTATTGAATATCAGAAAATTTCTTCAGTCAATGGGTAAGGAGATAACATCATTTCCTCTTTTATAAACCGATGAAACATATGAAACCATGGCGGGTGAGATGAGCGAAATTTGTGAAGAGTCCTCTATAGAGGTGGATAATAAGCTACTATCGAGCACGTCCTCTCTTAATCCAGAATAGAGATATGCTTATGATGTTATACTATCATCTGTTAACAACAATAGTGGAGGTGTGTGTTTTGTTGATGGCCTAGGAGGAACAGGAAAGACCTTTCTACCCAGAGCTTTATTAGAAAAAGTTCGTAGTGAGGGGAAGATAGCTATTGGTACTACAACATCTAGTGTTGCTGCTTTCATCATGCTTTGAGGTAGGACTGCTCATTGAAGGTTCAAGATACCACTAAGCATACAAGATAATGTAGTGTGTAACTTCACCAAGCAAAGTGGTATTACAAAGCTTCGCTTATATTATGGGATGAAGCCTCCATGACAAAAAGACATGCAATAGAGGCGTTATACAAGAGCATGAGAGACATAATGGAAAAGCCCAATCTACCATTTCGAGGAAAGAAAATGGTTTTTAGAGATGAATTTAGACATGTTCTTCTAGTTATACGAAAGAGAAATAGGGCTCAAATTGTAAGTGCAACCTTGCGTAGATCTTACCTATGAGATAACATGCATCAGTTGAGACTTATCCATAACATGAGAGCTTGATCAGATAAATGGTTTCAGACTACATGCTATGAATTGGCAATGGCATTGAAAAGACCATCGAAGATGACTATAAATTTACCCGATGAAATATGTGTACCCTACACTGGTGCAGAATTAGACATTGATGGTCTTGTTGACATGGTATTTCAAATATTAGGTGCAAACATGACTGATACATACTACATTTCATCTCGTGCTATTTTGTCAACGAGGAGTGAGAACGTTGATGCATTAAACATGAAGCTATTTTGTCACAGTCATGATCGAGCAACCAATGATCCATGCAACCATTATCCGCCTGAGTTTTTGAATTCATTAATGCCAAATGGGTTACCTCCACATATATTAAAACTCAAGGTTAATTGTCCTGTGATTTTTCTTAGAAATCTTGACCCGTACAATGGTCTGTACTGGGACTAGATTGATAGTCCGAGCATTTCAAAGGAATACTATTGATACTGAAATGTTATTGGGACAACATGCTGGTGAGAGAGTGTTCCTTCCACGCATAGCTTTATGCTCGTCTGATGATGAAATGTTCCCCTTCAAGTTTAAGAGGAATCAATTTTCTGTTAGGGTGAGTTTTGCAGTGACAATTAATAAAGCACAAGGTTAAACAATACCACATGTTGGAATCTACCTCCTGATCCCAATGTTCTTTCATGGACAGTTATATGTAGCTCTATCATGAGCGACTTCTCGTAGCAACATCAAAATACTCGCCGCTCTAGAAAAAATAGGGGTATTAATTCAACAAGCACGCTAACAAGGAATATCATCTACAAAGAAGTACTAACTAAGTAGAAAAAAGAAGATGTGCTCACTATATAGTATCTTTTACAATTTCATGCCTAATCTGTAATTATAAATATGCAATGACACTTTATATAGAAAGGATGCCTCTATGTATTGATTTGAACAATAATATATCACTTTGTTTCTTATCATCGCAATATATATTACTAAACATCTCAGCAATAAATATATCATGCTCTAAATATATTGTCATTAAATTTATGAATCTATTACAACGCACGAGCACCTTACTAGTATATATATGTGCAATTTGTGCCATAACTTGAATTCTGGAAGTACTACTCATTAGTGATGGGCAACAACTATTGCCCATCACTAATGATCGTTACTAACGGGGAACCTATACTTCCCATCACTAAAAACTATTTTGTAAAAATACTACTGTTGGCGTAAAAGATTACGCTAACAGGTTTCTGTAGAATAGAAACTAACAAACGAAGTGTTTGCGAAGAGAACTGTTCTAAGCCTCCGAAAGGATAATAACTTAGAATAGTTCGAATGTGTGTATTGAATAACTTGTATTCGGTCCCTATTACAGGGTGAAATGGGGGGTATTTATAGGCCCAAATATTAAGGAAAAGAACTATTTACTCCTCTATTACAACCGACATAGTGGAAACTATTCGGCTCCCTTAATAGGGCTAAAATGGTAAAAGATTAATCTAATGAGATAGAAGATAAGTCTTCCATCTTAGCTGGCGGAAA
Organism: Zizania palustris; assembly: GCA_019279435.1. Taxonomy (NCBI): domain Eukaryota; kingdom Viridiplantae; phylum Streptophyta; class Magnoliopsida; order Poales; family Poaceae; genus Zizania; species Zizania palustris. The sequence goes on from JAAALK010000287.1 coordinate 2,233,806, forward strand.
AGATCTTGAAAAGCCTTAGTTGAAGATGTACTCCGAACCAATGCCTATCTTCGTACTTCGAACTTGACTCCGGGTATCTTCGAAGATGAACGTCTGGGAACCTTCGAATCCGCTGTCTGCCTTTATGTTGTTTCAGCAATAACCCCGAAGATGAGATATTTTCCCCCAACAGTAGCCCCTCGAATAAGCTTCTCCGTTTAACCTGTAACGTTAGGAGAGCAGTATACGGAAGGAAAAGATAACCAAACATAAGGGTTATTGGTTTTTAGTTCATCTCCGAAATGCATGAAGATATAAACTCCGAATCAGTCTTAGGATAATTGCTTTTCGAACTATCTTAGAACCGACTCAGGAAGTTCGAAAGTCTTTTAGACTTAGAGAAAATAGCCGTTAGCTTTCTGTTTCTAACGAAACTGTAGAATGCGTTAATTTCGGAGAAAAGTAACGGCAGGAATGCGAAACGGCATGGACTAACGGTAAAAAAGTAAAATCTAGGCTATAAATAGAAGGTCTAGAACTTACCCGGTTACCTTTTCACCGCTTTCTCGCAACCAAAAATCTTTTGAGCCCCTTGAGTTCTCTGAGCCCTAGCCCCCATTTCCCCAAAGCAATCCAGCGACCGCAATGGCGAAGACCAAAGGTTCAGGGCCTTCAGCTTTGGCTAGGCAGCAAGCCGCAGCTGCAGCAGCGGCGGCAGCAATGGCGACGGCACCTCCGGCATCTGCAGCGACATCCGTGGCGGCAGGAAGGAGAAATCCCCAAAATATCGATGATCAAGGTTTGTGCCCGCCATCAACAAAATATTTGGATCAATCTTTCCAATTGGGGCCTTCTACCTGCAAGAGAGAGTCATTGGCAATCGCAGTAGAAGGGAAAATTAGTAATGGAGTGATGATTCGCAAGCCCGGGAAAGAGCTTATTCCATCACCAAGGCCCGGAGAAGTGGTGGTATTCGAAGCCTTCTTCGAAGCCGGCTTGCGCCTTCCTGCAGTAGATTTCTTAGCGGAGGTACTCGATCTATTCCATGTCACCCCCCCTCAATTATCTCCGAATGCAGTAGCTAGACTGGCTATGTTCGAATGGGCATTGAGAGCCGAAGGTTGTGAGGGGAGGGTAGAGATCTTCGCTGCACTTCATAGAGCAACATGCCAACCAAAGACCTTCGTAGGCCCCGGAGGTGAAAAAGTAGTAGTAGTCTTCGGTAGTATCAACTTTAGGCTTCGAGATGAGTTTGCCCTTCAGTTTCCTGCCAAGGCCATCAATGCCAGATGGTATACTGATTGGGTTCTGAGATGGTTTTATGCCGAAGTTGGGGCAAGCAGTCCTCTGGCCGGACCCCTTAAAGAAATTCAATTCCGGAAGGAAGCCTTAGTGCAGCCTAACGAAGGTCAGCTCGAAGCCCGCGTCAACCTGCTTCAGAAGATTAGCCGAAGGTTAAGCATGCGAGACTTAGCCGAAGAATTCCTCGGTCTGCAAATTTCTCCGCTGATGGCCAACTGGCCTATCCTCTTCAAAGAGGATTCGGAAGGCGGTCTTCGAAAAATTGCTTCAACTTCGAGCCCTGCAGGTAACTTCGAAGACAATATGTATTATGCATATTCATTCGAAGAAAAATTAACTTGATTTATTTTTCTTTTTTAGCTTCTTCAGCCCCTGTTACTTCGGAATAAATCATAAGGGCTTCGGAGAAGATTTTGGGCGCTCCAACTCCGACCGAAAAAGAATGGAGAGTCAAGTTAGTCGGAAGTTGGGAAAGGTTTAACAGAGTGTGGGGGATGCTGGGAATCACTCCGCCCCCTCTGATGGATTGGGTGCCTTCGGAGAAAGGACCCAAAAAGAGAAAAGCCGAAGCTGGAGCTTCGAGTTCCGCAAAGACTCCGGTGAAAAAGGTGGCTAAAAAGCCTAGAAAGCCTGCACCTTCGAGCCGAAGATCCTCAACCTCCAGTTCTAAGGAGGATGAAGGTAAACTATTAATGAGGTTGATCGATGAAGATGCAGCTCAAACAGATATTCACATTGAAGATACTGCAGGTATGACGGAGTCTCAGGCTAATATTGAAGAAGTGAGAACTCCGGATGCTCAAGAGGAGGAGCAAATCGAAGCCCCTGTGGGCGAAGGTGAAGTTGAAGTTGCTACAACTTCAGTTTTGGATGAAGGGAGGACTGCTCAAGGAGATACTCCGGGAGTTGAAATTTTAACTTTGGATTCAGACGAAGACCTCACCTTTGATCCTCCAAGCAGTCCGATGCTCGATCGCCCCCAGAATGTCGAAGGTAAACTTCGCATAATTCTCTTATTATTTTCTACAAAATTATACAATGTATAATACCTTTGCTTTTGCAGAGCCCCCTTCTGTAGAAGTACATCGCGAAGATCCAATTCAAAGGCCTTCGACAACTTCGGAGCCGCACCCGGAGGTCGCTCAACAGGGGCCTGGAAGGGGTAAAAGACATATAGAGCCTCTCCCTGCTCAAGGATCAACTTCGTCTGAATCAACAGATGAAAGTCGATCTACTGAGGGGGGGCCATCTACTGAAGCTCCGAGGACCTCAGGAGAACCCTCCGGAACTTCGCCGAGCAGGAATGACCAGGAATCTTCGGCAATGCTCCCTATTTTAACTCCTTTTTTGGATCAAAGAACTGGGCTTCGGAATCTGCTCAAACCTTTGGGTCGAGCCAGTCGCGAAGTCGGGGAGACAGAGCTGGTAGCTATTTTAAGCGAGGCGAAGAGTTCGGAGCTAAACGTTGCCATGGAACGAGCAGCCTACCAGGTACGGAACATCTTCAAAACAATAGCAAATTATACATGGATAATATCTTACTTCGAATTTTTCTTTTCTTAGCAAGCGGTCTTGGCCCGTGCTGCAACTTTATCAGGCGAAAGTGAAATTGCTCAGCTTCGGGAAGAAAACGAAGCTCTTCAGCGCAACTTATCATTATCCGAAGCTAGACTAGCTCAAATGGATAATATGATTTCAACAGAACGCAGGGCCAGACAGGGCTTGGAGGCTGCAAATAAGGAGCTCGGAGCAGAAAGGATCGTGCTTCGAGCGGAAATAGAAAGGGTGCGGTTGGAGCATGCTAATGCAGGTTCCGAGCTTGTTAGGCTCCAAGAGGAAGCTAGCCAACTCCTAAATCAGAAGAATACTTTAACTACGGAGAATGCTAGGCTTTCCGGAGTTCTAGAAGAAACGACTTCGAGCAAGGATGCATTAATTGAAGAAAAGCTTAAGTCCGAGAAGGTAGCTACGGAGGTCATAGAACAGATGCTAGGTGTTCTGGAGTACTTCGGTACTACTGGATCACTTCCTTCAGATGACAACGTCACTCTCTTGCGCCGGTTAAAAAGGATCCAAGGAGCAGCGAAGCAAATGAAGACGGCGGGTATTCGTTACGGAGAACTCTCCGGACAAGTGTCTGCCATCGGACTACTTCGTTACTACGAGGACTTGGGCCGAACAATCACTTCGAGCGCAGAGGGCTCTATTACCTTCGACGACGAGCGGCTTTTAAATCCTTCCGAAGGCGTGACTGCTGCCTGGCGAGCCTTTCAAACCTCATGGAGAGCCGAAGGTCGTTCCGCGATCAAGGCTTGGATCGATGAAGGCCAACGCCAGAAGCAAGTTCAGAACCAAGCTTCAAGCAGTCAGCCTCCTCCGAACCCGCAAGTTTAGGAATGATTTAGGATTTTTGACTATGTAAAGCTTCGTGTTTATGAACCTTTATCAATGAAAATTTGTTTATCATATTTTTAGGCTTTGTCACATATGGAAGATATCGAAGTGTTAGAAATTAACGACGAACTTTGCTCATTATGGAACACCTTCGAACTTCTAAAGACTTACAAGCGTCCTCGATTTCTAATTCCTCGAGATGACTCCGGCGTAATTGCGCCCGAAGTAATCAAAGATGTATTGTCTTATATTAAAGAGGAAGAAAAAGAGGTTAACGTAAACACTTCGTCTTCTGAAGACACTATTTGCTCTGAAGACGAGGATGATGTTCAAAATAAAAGATCTGAAGATCTTAGAAGCTGGGAAAGGAGCCCCAAACGGCTTCGAACTTGGGCCGAGCTTTAGCAAGAACAAAACGATTTTAGAGCTTCGAAGGGGGGCAAGAGAGTTAAACGCAAAGTTGTTAGAACTCCCGGTGCTAGAACTAGTCGTTCCACCCCTAGCTCTAGGGACCGAAGAGGTCTTTGATTCCTTCTTGGTATAGATACCAATTTTTCATAATGTAATATGTAAACACATTCGTTTGAATAATGAATACCGATTTAAAATTCTCTCCATATTTACTAGCCCCTTTTTGGGTATAAGCAACTTCGAAATGTATTCAAAGATGGTTATGCGCAAAGAAAAACTTCGGAGTACAATTTTTTTGGGGGTTCGGAGCCCCTCTGCAATTTAAAGATCTTTTAAAATCTTATAAAATGTCTTCGACTATTTGTAGTCAGAAGAATGGCAATTTAGTACCTTTGTTTTATGAAAGAGATCACTTGAGATAACTTTCAAGATACTTTAGTATCTTAGATAATTTGTCACTTTGGACTGTGTTAACAGATATTCGAAGCTCATGGCTCAAATTCTGTTTTGCTTTAGCCACCTTCGGCTTATTTTTGCGATCTCTGTCGAACCAATGGTTCGGAGTTTGCAATGGTCTCTTTGGACTCTTTTTACGGATGTCTACCAGCCAATGGCTTGGACTCCGTATGTTTTGGCCACCTTCAGCTCTTTTTGCGGAAGTCTACCAGCCAATGGCTTGGACTTCGTAGGATTTGGCCACCTCCGGCTCTTTTTACGGAAGTCTACCAGCCAATGACTTGGACTCCACAGATTTTGGCCACCTTCGGCTCTTTTTACGGAAGTCTACCAGCCAATGGCTTGGACTCCGCAGATTTTGGCCACCTTCGGCTCTTTTTACGGAAGTCTACCAGCCAATGGCTTGGACTCCGTAGGATGTGGTTTTTGGCTCTTTTACGGATGCCTACAAGCCGGTGGCTTGGACTCCGGATTATGTCAGCCCCCACGTCGGAAGCTTCAAACTTGCAGGTTCGAAGTCCGAAAATACAACCCAGCTTCATGACACTTCCCTCTCGGTCGACCCCGCGGTTCCAGTGCGTCCACTCGGAAGCTGGAAGTCTATGAGGGGAAGGCACTATCAGGATCGTATGCTTTATTAATTTAGAAGATGATTACAAGCGAATTACAAGGAGCCCTTATGCGAAGTATCGCTTTAGGTGCTCTGCATGCCAAGTATGTGCTAACTCTTCACCTTCTAAATTAGCTAACTTAAAGGAGCCAGGGCGCCCTGAACGGACAATTAGGTATGGACCTTCCCATTTATTCCCTGGTGCTATAATGCTTCGTAGAACAAGATGACCCGGTCTTAGTTCATTGAGCTTAACCTTCGGGTCAAACCAAGCCTTCGTTTGCTGATGATACTTTGATAAATTTGATACAGCTCGATGTGTTGTTTCTTCTGATAAATCTAACGAAGCTTGTCGTTCTTCTTCAATGTCCGGTTCGGTGCTGTGAAATGATCCTCCTTTGAGCTCCGTCGGAGTCATAGCTTCATCTCCGAATAGTAGCCTGAACGGAGTAAAACATGTGGACCTTGTTTGCGTAGTCCGAATGGACCACAAAATCTTCGGAAGCTCTTCGGTCCACAGTCCCTTGGCTAATCCTACTATCCTTCGATTTAGGCCTGACAAAATATTTCCATTGGCTCGCTCTACAGCTCCATTAGACTGAGGATGCCTCACTGCAGCAAAACATAACTGAATGCCTAGATCTTCGCAAAACTTTTTGAAGGGTTCTGCGTCGAACTGTGTTCCATTATCAACTGTAAGGTATCTAGGCACTCCGAACCGGCAAATGATGTTCTTCCAGAAGAATTTCTGTACATTGTTCGAAGTGATAGCTGTTAAGGGTTCTGCTTCTACCCACATAGAAAAATATTCAATAGCTACCACAGCGAACTTCAGATTTCCCTTGGCTACTGGAAAGGGACCAATTAAATCCATACCCCATCTGGCCATAGGCCATACCGGAGCAATGACTTGAAGAGCTGTTGGTGGGCGATGACTCCGTCGACCCATCCACTGGCATCCTTGACAAGTGCGGACTAAGCTCTCCGCATCAGCTGTTATTGTAGGCCAATAAAGCCCCTGGCGAAGTGTTTTTCCTGCCAAAGCTCTCGGGGCTAAATGGCTACCACAAAGGCCTTCATGAATTTCTCGAAGAATTTCTTGACCTTCGGCTTGAGATATACATCGGAGTAGAGGGGAACATACTCCGGCCTTGTATAAAATATCGTTGATTATTTGATAATTTCTGGCTCTAAGCTTTAATCTTGACAGCTGCGGCTCTTCGGGCAAATTTGTTCCTCCCTGTAAAAGTTCCATGATTGAATTTTTCCAATCTGCACTAGGAATACAAAGAATCTCTGCCGAGGGAATTTGTGGCACCGAAGGTATATTGAGCTCCTCATAGAAAGCTTCTTCGGGCACATCCACAGCTCCGGCTGCAGCTTTTGCTAAGATGTCCGCTTGCACATTTTCTACTCTTGGTATACTCCGAATGGAAATACCCTTGAAGTGTGCTTTGATTTTACGGATTTCTTCTAAGTACTTTGCAAGCTATGGATGCCAAACTTGGAAACTTTTATCTACGTGCCCTGCTACTATCTGAGAATCTGTCTTTATAATAATTCTTGTAGCCCCTAGAGCACGTGCTTTTCGGAGTCCCAATAAAATTCCTTCATACTCCGCTATATTATTGGTAGACTTAAAGTTGAGTCTTGCGGAGTACATTGCTCTTTGCCCTGAAGGCGAAATTAACACTGCTCCAATGCCTGCTCCGGATGCTTGGAAAGCCCCATCGGAGTAAACAATCCAAACTCCGTCACTTGACTTCTCCGGAACCAAATTTGTAGGTGGAGTCCATTCTGCTACAAAATCTGCTAGGACTTGCGATTTGATTGCTGTCCTTGCCAAGAAAGATATGCCGAAGGGTGCTAGCTCAACTGCCCACTTCCCAATCCTTCCAGTGGAATCCTTACTTCGGAGCATATCTCCTAAAGGATACGAAGTTGGTACAATTACATTATGTGCCAAAAAATAATGTCTTAGCTTCCTCGAAGCCATTATCAGAGCATAAACGAACTTCTCAAGTTCGGAGTATCTTGTCTTCGCTCCTGATAATGCTTCGGATACAAAATAAACAGGATTTTGGACCAACTTCCCATTGAAATCCACTTCTCTGACAAGGAATGCGCTGACAGCAGAACCTGTAGCTGCAAGGTAAAGGAGTAGGGTTTCGTCCGCAGTAGGCACCGTGAGTGTAGCAAGATTACTGAGATACTCTTTAATACCTTCGAAGCTTTTCTGACACTCCGGTGTCCATGCAAAATCTTCGGACCCCTTTCAATGCTTTAAATATAGGCAAGCTTCTCTCCGCAGACCTTGATAAAAACCTGCTAAGTGCTGCCAGACGCCCAGTCAGCTTTTGCACTTGCTTTAAATTTTCCGGAGGAGCTATCTTCTGCAGCGCAGTTATTTGAGTAGGGCTAGCTTCAATTCCCTGCTTGAAACTAAATACCCTAACAACTTTCCAGCTTTAGCTCCGAATATACATTTTTCGGGGTTAAGACGGATCCCACATGCCCGAAGGCTATTGAATGTTTCTGCTAAGTCTAGGCTATGTTGGTGCTTTAAAGCACTCTTTATTACAACATCATCCATATAGGCCTCCACATTGCGACCTAGTTGATGACCTAGAGCCTTAGCAACTAGCCTCGAAAAAGTAGCCCCGGCATTTCTTAAGCCGAAGGGCATTCTTACATAACAGAAGACTCTCGAAGGAGTTACAAAGCTTGTCTTGATCTCATCTTCGCGCTTCAACCATATTTGATGATAACCAGAATACGCGTCGAGGAAGCTTAGTAACTCCGAACCTGCGGTGGAGTCAACCAATTGATGAATTCGGGGCATGGGGTAGGGGTCACGTGGGCATGCTTTATTCAAGGATGTGAAATCAATGCACATGCGCCACTTCCCGGAAGACTTCATTTTGACGAAGACTGGGTTGGCTAACCATTCTGTGTGGGGCACTTCTCTGATAATCCCAGCCTTCAACAATTTCTCAACTTCGTCCTTCGCTAGAGCAGCTCTTTCTGCAGACATTTTCCGGAGTCCTCGTCGGACAGGCCGGGCCTTCGGGTTTACAAGTAAACTATGTTCAATGATATCCCGATCGACTCCGGTGATATCTTTGTCAGACCAAGCGAAGACATCCAAATTTTCTTCTACTACCTTTTCCAAGGAGGTTGCAACTTCTGGGGGTAAATCTTTACCAAATTGAAATGTATACTCTTTACCATCTTTAACAATGACCTTCGTTGCAATTTCTCCCTCAGGGCTTGGTCTCGGAAAGGACTTCTTCGAGGCTTCGGAGGTGGCTGAAAAAATTTCTTCATTATCTTGTACATTGTTTACTTGCCTTGGATCAAGAGGGGGACCATGACCATATTCCGCCCTCCGAGCAATGGCTTGATCTCCGAAGACTGTAAGGACTCCTGCTTATGTGGGCATCTTCATGCACAAATAATTGTGATGCGCCACAGCTCCGAACTGGTTTAGCATGCCTCTTCCGAAGATGACGTTGTAAGCATACGGGGCATCATCTACAACATCGAAGATTACTTCCTCAGTCCGGGCCAATAAACCTTCTCCGAAGGTAACTTCCAGGCCTATTTGGCCAAGTGCATCAAGCGGAGGTCCTGCGAAGCCTTGCAGAGGACGAGCCGCTGGAAGGAGATGCTTCCTGGAAATGCACAATTGATCGAAGGCTTGAACAAAGATGATATCTGCCGAACTACCTCCGTCAATCAACACCCTTTGAACTTCAGTACCCGCAATATCAGCAGTGATAACCAGTGGATCTGCATGCGGGAACTTAATTCCAGCTGCATCCTCCGCAGAAAAAGATATCGGAACGTGAGACCACTCCGGCATTGCAGCTGCAGATGACGAAGTTCCAATATGGCCTACTTCTTTGACGTAGTCCCTTCGCTGTCTCTTGGACATGCTTCCGAGGGTACCTCCTCCGGAGATATGGAGAACTACTCTTTTTCCTCTATCTTGCCCTTCCTCTTGCAAGTATCAGTTGCATGGCTTCGATTTTCTCCATGGATGCAGCAGAAAAGGGTCTGGCCCTTGCCAGCCGTTTTCCCTGGCGGCCTCCAGCCGCTGGCCTTGTTCCCCATAGACTGTGGAGCTCTCTGTGTAAACTTCTGTGGGGGTGCAATATTCATGACTTCAGAACGAGGGTGCTTTTGCCCTCTTCTCCGATCATGTTGAACTTCGAAGACTGGTTCCTGCGGCTGTGCCGAAGTTTTCACTTCCACTTTAACTTCTTGCAATATGGACGAAGTAGCGGCAGTCCTTCGAAGCCAACCCTCTTCTGACCTCGCATACTCCTCGAAGTATGCCATCAACTGAGAGACCGAGGAGATGCTTTTTCGATGAAGTTTATCCAGAAGGCCTTGATGAGTGACGCCTTCCCGAGCTGCATCAACTACCGAAGATGCAGACAACCCCCGGATTTACGACTTCGTATGAGCGAAGCGCTTAAAATATTGCCTCAATGTTTCTCCGGGGAGCTGTTTCACCTGGAAAAGGCTTCCTGTTGACAAGGGACGCACGAAGGTGCCTTGAAAATTGCTTATAAACTTCTTCTTCAGCTGTGATCATGAATTAATTGATCCTGGCTTCAAGGACCAGAACCACCTTAATGCCACTCCTTGAAGAGCTAAGGGGAAGCACTTCGCCATGGTGTCTCGAACTCCTCCGCTAGCTTCAATTGCTAGGGCATAAGAACGAACGAACTCTCCGGGATCTTCATCTCCGGCATACTTACAGAGCTTCGAAGTTTTAAACTTTGGATCAAAGCGAACTTTCTGCAGCTCAGGATGCAGCGGAGATTCATTATCGAAGGAGGTGTTCTCCGGGGCTTCGGGATAATCGAGATCATCGTCTTCGGGCACTTCTGGGATAGTTGGGGTGGCTTGAGAGCGAAGCCTGTTCGCAGCTTCCTGTCGCCACCTTGCCACTTCAGCTTGAAGGTTGGCCATTTGAGTGGCCATATCTCCAAGATTATCTTCATTTCCTCCGGAAGGATCTTCCGGGTCTTGAGAACTAGTAGGATCAGTTCGAATTGGGATGGAAGGTGGAGGAGGGACTCCGGGTGGTCGAAGTATGGAAGGGGTTGGCGGAGAAGCTTCGTATGTTCGAGGGATAGAAGCTCCTTCTGGAGTTTGCGGAGGGAATGCCGAAGACCCTCCGACTTCAACCGTGTCGAAGGGTATCTCTCCGGAGATGCGAGAAGACCTCCGAGTGGGATTGCGAGGTGCGCTCCGCTTAGGAGGCATGATGTAAGAGTTGGTAGAGAACGAAGTTTTCGAACTAGGTTCCCCACGGACGACGCCAACTGTTGGCGTAAAGGATTACGCTAACAGGTTTCTGTAGAATAGAAACTAACAAACGAAGTGTTTGCGAAGAGAACTGTTCTAAGCCTCCGAAAGGATAATAACTTAGAATAGTTCGAATGTGTGTATTGAATAACTTGTATTCGGTCCCTATTACAGGGTGAAATGGGGGGTATTTATAGGCCCAAATATTAAGGAAAAGATCTATTTACCCCTCTATTACAACCGACATAGTGGAAACTATTCGGCTCCCTTAATAGGGCTAAAATGGTAAAAGACTAATCTAATGAGATAGAAGATAAGTCTTCCATCTTAGCTGGCGGAAAAGATCTTGAAAAGCCTTAGTTCGAAGATGTACTCCGAACCAATGCTTATCTTCCTACTTAGAACTTGACTCCGGGTATCTTCGAAGATGAACGTCTGGGAACCTTCGAATCCGCTGTCTGCCTTTATGTTGTTTCGGCAATAACCCCGAAGATGAGATATTTTCCCCCAACAACTACTTTGATGTCATTAATGCTGGCAGTACCCCTTCGAGTAAAGAGTCTCCAGAATTCTTCATCACACCGAAGCCTTGACAGAGGCTTTCATTGTAGAAGGCTTCAAATACAGCGAAGCCTTGATGCTTTTAGGACCTTCGGCGACCAAAGCTTCTAACTTTGTTTCTTCTGATTGTGTTGATGTTGAGGTTTCCTTAATCTCCAGAGGATGAGATATTTTCCCCCAACACAAACACTTGTGTTGTGCTCTCTTTGATCATCAGTGATGGGTGATAACTACAACCCGTCACTAATGACTCCCCGCACTAACGGGTGGTAACTACCACCCGTCACTAATAACGCCTGCTTATAAATAGGCAGGCCCCAAAGTGAATCGGTATGCTTTCAATTCTTTCAACCCTAACCCAAGCCTCTAGCACCATCGTTGTCGCCATCGTGCTCCTCGCCACCCCCACCATTCTCCATTCCATCATGTGTGGCTGTCCGTTATGTTCCACGTGGCCTCTTTCTAATTGTCCATTTCGTCGTGTGTGGCCTCCGCTCCACCATCCATTCCATCATGGGTGTTCTCTGCTCCATCGTTTGTTTCGTCATACGTGGCCTCTGCTCTACAGTCCCGACTCGCTGTGTGCCACCTTGGTTGCATCCTTCTCCTCTAAAGGTCCTACTCAATTTTGTGCTCTTCGATACAAAGCCCCTTTGCCAACCCAACAATCCTTCGATTTAAACTAGATAGAATATTTCCATTTGCCCACTCAACAGCTCCGTTGGATTGAGGGTGACGAACAACTGCAAAGCACAACTTAATGCCCAAACCTTCGCAAAATTCTTTAGAAGGTTCAACTTCGAATTGGGTGCCATTGTCAACTGTCAACTCCCTAGGCACTCCGAACCTACAAATAATATTATGCCAAAAGAATTTCTATACATTTTTCAAAGTGATAGCAGTTAAGGGTTTAGCTTTGACCCATTTAGAAAAGTATTCGATTGCTACCACCATGAACTTCTAGCTGCCTTTTGCTATTGGAAAAGGGCCGATGAGATCCATTCCCCATCGTGCCATTAGCCATACCGGAGCAATAACTTGAAGAGGTGTCTATGAACGATGGCTTCGCCTACCCATCCACTAGCACCCTTGGCAGATTCAAACAAATGTTTCTGCATCTCTTACAATTATTGGCAAACAAAGCCCCTGGTGAAGTGTCTTTCCTGCTAGAGCATGAGGGGCCAAGTGTCTGCCACACAGGCCTTTATGAATTTCCCGAAGTATATCTTGGCCTTTAGGTTGTGAGATGCATCGGAGTAGAGGAGAACATACTCCGGCTTTATAAAGTACTCCATTGACAAGCTCATAATTTCGGACCCTTGCTTGGAGCCTTTGGAAATCTGGACCTTCTAGCGAAGTTGTATTGTCCTGCAAAATATCCAAAATTGGAGTCCGCCAATCAATGACTGGAATGCAAAGGACTTCTATGGAGGGAAGTTGATGCACTGAAGGCTTAACAAGTTATTCATAAAAAGCACCTTTCAGGACGTCCAATGCTCTTGCTGCAGCCTTTGCTAAGACATATGCAAGCTGATTGTCTACTCGAGGGATGCTTCGGATAGAAATTCCTTTAAACAATGCCTCCGTCTTGCGGATTTCTTCTAAGTATTTTGCAAGATGTGGATTCCTAGCTTGGAAGCTCTTGTCAACATGCCCTGCAATAACTTGAGAATCTATTTTTATTATAATTCTAGTTGCTCCAAGTGCTCTTGCTTTTCTGAGACTAAGCAGGATTCCTTTGTATTCTACAATGTTGTTAGTGGACGTAAAGTTGATCCTTGTAGAATACATTGTTTTTTGCCCTGAAGGTGATATTATTATGGCTCCGGCACCGGCACCAGATGCTTGACATGGGATTTGATAGCTGTTCTTGTAGTGAAATAAATACCGAAGGGGGCTAGCTCGATAGCCCACTTTCCAATTCTCCCCGTGGACTCTTTGCTCCGAAGCATATCACCAAGGGGATAAGAAGTAGGGACAATTAAATTATGTGCAAAAAAGTAATGCCTTAACAAATTTCTCGAGCTCGGAGTATCGTGTTTTTGCTCCGGACAAAGCTTCTAAAATGGAGTATACTGGGTTCTACACTAGTTTTCCCTTGAGCTCTATTTCTCTGACAAGCACTGCACTTACTGCGGAGCCCATTGCTGCAAGATAAAGAAGGAGAGTTTCTTCTGGGAGGGGCACAGTAAGTGTTGATAAATTTCCGAGATAATATTTAATATCATCAAAGCTTTTCTGGCACTCCGGCGTCCATTTTCCTGCTTGTGCCACGAATATACATTTTTTAGGGTTGAGGCGAACTCCACATGCTCGGAGGCTCTCAAAAGTTTCTACTAGGTTTAGACTATGCTGGTGCTTTACAACACTTTTTATTACAATGTCATCCATATAGGCTTTGACATTTCAGCCTATTTAGTGACTTAGAGCCTTAGCAATAAGACGTGAAAAAGTAGCCCCAGCATTCTACAAGCCCAAAGGCATTCGGACATAACAGAATACTCTAGAAGGAGTTATAAAACTTGTCTTGGCTTCGTCTTCACGCTTTAGCCAAATTTGATGATAACTGGAGTATGCGTCCAAGAAGCTTAAGAGTTCGGAGCCAGCCGTAGAATCCACAAGTTGATCGATACGGGGCATAGGGTAGGGCTCTCGGTCTCATGCTTTATTTAAGGAAGTGAAATCAATGCACATGCGCCACTTGCCGGAGCCTTTCTTCTTGACGAAGACGGGGTTAGCCAACAACTCCGTATGGGCTACCTCCCTAATGATTCCAGCTCTCAGCAACTTTTCTACCTCTGCTTTAGCGAGGTCTGCTCTTTCGGTTGACAATTTGCGGAGCCCCTGGCGAATTGGTCGAGCCTTAGGGTTGACGAGTAAACAATGCTCAATAATGCTCCGGTCAACTCCAGGGATATCTTCGTCGGACGAAGTGAAGATATCTAAATTTTCTCGAACTACTTCTTCTAGTGATGTAGATATTTCCGAAGGTAGCCCCTTACCAAATTGAATTGGATATTCTTTTCCTTCCTTGAGAATCATCTTTGTGATTACATCACCTTCTGGGATCGGCTTGAGGGAAGGGCTCTTTGAAGGGTCTGAGGACCCCGAAGTTTCCTCCGAGTGCTCCTGCATGCTGTTTACTTGCCGAAGATCGAGAGGTGGGTCATGGCCATATTCTGCTTTCCGAGCTACAGCTTGGTCTCCTGAAATTGTAATAACTTCACCTTGCATGGGCATCTTGAGACATAGATAATTATGTTGTGCCATAGCTCCGAATTGGTTCAGCATTCCTCTCTAGAAAATTGTGTTGTAGGCGTATGGGGCGTCGACGACATCGAAGATGAATTCCTCAACTCTAGCCATGGGCCCCTCACCGAAGGCAACCACAAGGCCTATTTGGGCGGGCTGCAGGAGGACCTTCGGGGAATATACATCTGATCGAAGGCTTGGGCGAAGAATATATCAGCGGAGCTTCCACCGTCCACTAATATCCTTCGAACTTCGACTCCTGCTATGTCCGTTGAAACAACAAGTGGGTCAGCATGGGGGAATTTCACCCTTACGGCATCATGGGAAGAAAATGAAATTGTTACATGGGACACTCGGGCATTTCTACAGCCGAGTTCGAAGTACCTATACGCCATACTTCAAGAACATAATCCCTTCACTGACGCTTCGACATATTACCTAGGGTCCCCCCTCCGGAGATGGGTAGGACCACTCGTTTGCCGTGATCTTGAGGGTCCTCTTGCTTTGGTGGTGGCATAATGTTGGCCACCGGAAGCTGCATTGGTGCTTCAGGATTGCCGGCCAGCCCCACAGCTTGTACAGGCTCCGATCGTGTTACTTTTGGAGCTCGATCTGTATTGCCTCACCCTGAACTTCTCCCAAGGTACTCGCCCCAGAGAGCCAGTATAGACTTATAGTCTTTTGTGGCATGGCTTCTATTTTCACCATGCACACAACAAAAAAGAGCCTAGCCCCGGCCAGCCGATTTTTCTTGTGGCTTCGAAGTACTAGCCTTATTACCTTGAGCCTGTTGATAGTTGAAAGGCACCTTCGGAGTGGAGGGGGCAATATTTAATACTTCGGAGTGGAAGTGCTTCTTTCCCCTTCTATGATCATTATGGCTATTATCGAAGGGGACTTGCGGAGGAATCGGAGCTTCTGGCTCCATCTTGACTTCTCGAGGGAGGACTGGAGCAGGAACCACAGTTCTTCGGAGGCACCTTCTTCTGCCTTGGCATACTGTTCAAAGTATGCCATTAGTTGCACTACTAAAGACACTGGCTTTCGGTGAAGTTTGCTTAGGAGGTCAGGATTTAAAACACCTTCGCGCGCCGCATCCACCACAGAAGATGTAGACAATCCTTTTATCTAGGACTTGGTGTGGGTGAAGCATGTGAAGTATTCTCGAAGGGTTTCTCTTGCCTGCTGATTCACCTGAAAAAGGCTCCCAGTAGACATCGGGGCTACGAATGTCCCCTAGAAATTACTCACGAGTTTCCTTTTCAATTGCTCCAATGACTTGATTTGTCCTGGCTTTAGAGACTTGAACCAATGAAGGGCCACACCTTCCAACGCGAGCAGGAAACATTTTTCCATTGTATTTCGAACCCCTCCGCTGGCTTCTATTGCAAGGGCGTAAGAATGAGATAATTCTCTGGGATTAAACCCTCCGGAGTACTTGTGCAGCTTCGAGGCTCTAAACCTAGGATCGAAGCACACCTTCTTCAAGTCCGGATGCAGTGGGGATTCATTGTCGAAGGAGGCATTCTCGGCATCTTCTTGGACTTGAGGAGCTTCGAGATAATCATCAGGGTCACCATCTTGATGCACTTCTAAAGCAAGAGGGATGGCTTGAGGGCGAAGCCTATTCACAGCCTCCTGCCTCCTTCTTGCTACTTCTGCCTGAAGCTGTGCTACCTAAGCAACCGCATCCTCAGGAAGGTCTTCACTTCCTCCGGAGGGGTCCTCCACGTCTTGAGAAGCAACATAATCAGTTCAAATTATAGACGGACCTACCTGAGGGACTCTTGCTGCTCGAGGTTTAATGACCACTTCGGGAGTTTGGGGAACGACTGAAGGTCCTGCACCATGGGTCCGAGGTGACCTTCGGGGAGGATCAGTGGCTATACTCTACTTGGGAGGCATGACTTATGAATCTAAGGTCCGAAGACCGGAGGCTTCGAACGATTGACGAAGGTGAGGAAAGGCCTTCGAACTATAATTTGAAGCCCTTTGCCGAAGGGTGCGCGTAATCTTGAGACTTCAAATCTCACTCCGCAAATGATCTTCAAAACACAGACAGTGGCAGAGAACTAGCTTTTAGAACTAGGTTCCCCACGGATGATGCCAACTGTTGGCGTAAAAGATTACACTAACAGGTTATTTAAAGTTATGAACTAACAAACAAAGTGTTTGTGAAAGCGGACGATCTCAATCCTCCGAATAGGATAATAGCTCGAAGTAGTTCGAAGTTGTGTATTGAATATCTGAATATTCGATGCCTATTACATGATGAGAAGGGGGGTATTTATAGGAAAAAACTATGTTCGAAGGAGGTAAATAAAGTAAATGTCCCATCCTTCTGGTTGTTTTCCACTTCGGAGGCGAAGCCTTCGGAGGGTCTCTTCTAACCGGAGTCTGGACGGACCCTCCAACTTTAAACCTTCCAGACTGTAGACAAGCCTTGGACTTGGAGATTATGATTTGTCTTTGCCTTAGAATCTAGAAGATCTTGGGGATTAAGTATTTTCCCCCAACATGTACTTTAAGCCATTACCTCCCTTGGTTATTACCTTGCATTATTATTGCATTTTCTCGGTGGCTTGTTTAGAACGTACTACGATGAGGATGGTCTGGAGTAGCGGCTTAGTCAAGGAAGCGACCCTAGATAACATGTTCATCGAGTTTATTATTTTCATAGTTTATTTTATTTTAATCTTTGTGTAATAATGTGTTCTACGAGCCACGAATGATTGACGTATGTGCATCGTCGTGTGATGAACATTTTGTGATTATTCATTTTCTATGTAATTTCAATAAAGTATGGGTTTTGTTAAATCTGGGCGCTACAACCCTATAAATAAGCACTTGTCAGACTTAGGACTGAGTTTGTCAAACGTCATACGTTAGACATACGCCTCACATCCCCAAATCTTTATAAAAGACAAACTGGGACGCCTCCAAGACCACATCTCATATGGCATCTTCTCTACTGCTTACATGGAACTCTATTAATCATTGTTGGGGGAAAATATCTCATCTTCGAGGTTATTGCCAAAGCAGCATGAAGACAGCCAACCAGTTCGAAGATTGTCCGAAGGCCGTCTTCGAAGGTGCATGGAACCTGGTTCGAAGCCCGAAGGCAGGCATTGGTTCGAAGTATGTCTTCGAACCAAAGTCCTTCAGGATCTTTTCTGCCAGCTAAGATGGAAGACTTATCTTCTATCCTATTAGATTAGTCTTTTACCATTTTAGCCCTATTAAGGAAACCGCATAGTTTCCTTAATGTCGGTTGTAATAGAGGGGTAAATAGGTCTTTTCCTTAATATTTAGGCCTATAAATACCCCCCATTTTACCCTGTAAGGAGGACCGATTACAAGTGAATCAATATACACTTTCGAACTATTCTAAGTTATTATCCTTTCGGAGGCTTAGAACAGTTTGCCGTCGCCAACTGTTGGCGTAAAAGATTACGCTAACAGGTTTCTGTAGAAAAGAAACTAACAAACGAAGTGTTTGCGAAGCAAACTGTTCTAAGCCTCCGAAAGGATAATAACTTAGAATAGTTCGAAAGTGTATATTGATTCACTTGTAATCGGTCCTCATTACAGGGTAAAATGGGGGGTATTTATAGGCCTAAATATTAAGGAAAAGACCTATTTACCCCTCTATTACAACCGACATTAAGGAAACTATGCGGTTTCCTTAATAGGGCTAAAATGGTAAAAGACTAATCTAATAGGATAGAAGATAAGTCTTCCATCTTAGCTGGCAGAAAAGATCCTGAAGGACTTTGGTTCGACTCAACTTTAAGTCTACCAATAATATAGCGGAGTATGAAGGAATATTATTGGGACTTCGGAAAGCACGTGCTCTAGGGGCTACAAGAATAATTATAAAAACAGATTCTCAGATAGTAGCAGGGCACGTAGACAAAAGTTTTCAAGTCCGACATCCACAGCTTGCAAAGTATTTGGAAGAAATTCGCAAGATCGAAGCACATTTCAAGGGTATTTCCATTCGGAGTATACCAAGAGCTGAAAATGTGCAAGCGGACATTTTAGCGAAGGCTGCTGCCGGAGCAGTGGATGTGCCTGACGAAGCTTTCTATGAGGAGCTCAATATACCTTCGGTACCACAAGTTGCTTCTGCAGAGATTTTCTGCATTCCTAGTGCAGATTGGTAAGATTCAATCATAGAATTCTTGCAAGGAGGAACGAATTTGCCCGAAGAGCCCCAATTGTCAAGATTAAAGCTCAGAGCAAGAAACTATCAGCTAATCAACGGTATATTATACAAGGCCGGAGTATGTTCCCCTCTACTCCGATGTATATCTCAAGCCGAAGGCCAAGAAATTCTTCGAGAAATTCACGAAGGCCTTTGTGGAAGCCATTTAGCCCCTAGAGCTCTGGCAGGAAAAACACTTCGCCAGGGGCTGTATTGGCCCACAATAACAGCTGATGCGGAGAGCTTAGTCCGCACTTGCCAAGGATGCCAGTGGATGGGTCGACGGAGTCATCGCCCACCAACAGCTCTTCAAGTCATTGCTCCGGTATGGCCTATGGCCAGATGGGGTATGGATCTAATTGGTCCCTTTCCGTTAGCAAAGGGAAATCTGAAGTTCGCAGTGGTAGCTATTGAATATTTCTCTAAGTGGGTGGAAGCAGAACCCTTAACAGCTATCACTTCGAATAATGTACAGAAATTCTTCTGGAAAAACATTATTTGCCGGTTCGGAGTGCCTAGATATCTCACAGTTGATAATGGAACACAGTTCGACGCAGAACCCTTCAGGAAGTTTTGCGAAGACCTAGGCATTCAACTATGTTTTGCTGCAGTGAGACATCCTCAGTCGAATGGAGCAGTTGAGCGAGCCAATGGAAATATCTTATCAGGGTTAAATCGAAGAATAGTAGGATTATTAAAGGGACTGTGGACCGAAGAGCTTCCGAAGATTCTGTGGTCCATTCGGACTACGCAAACAAGGTCCACAGGTTTTACTCCGTTCAGACTACTATTCGGAGATGAAGCCATGACTCCAACGGAGCTCAAAGGAGGATCACTTCGCAGCACCGAACCAGACATCGAAGAAGAAAGACAAGCTTCGTTAGATTTGTCAGAAGAAACAAGGCTTCGAGCTGTAGCCAATTTATCAAAGTATCATCAGCAGACGAAGACTTGGTATGACCCGAAGGTTAAGCTCAGCGAGTTAAGACCGGGTCATCTTGTTCTACGAAGCATTATAGCACCAGGGAAGTTAGGCAATAAATGGGAAGGTCCATATCTAATCGTCCGCTCGGGGCGCCCTGGTTCATTTAAATTAGCTAATTTAGAAGGTGAAGAGTTAGCACATACTTGGCATGCGGAGCACTTAAAGCGATACTTCGCATAAGGGCTCCTTGTAATTCGCTTGTAATCACCTCTAAATTAATAAAGCATACACCCTGTGGCTTGCCTTCCCCTTGACGCTCCTAGTCTCCCGAGCGGACGCGCTGGGACGGAAGTCGTTCGAGAGGGAAGTGTATTAAGCAGGGCTGTATTTCCGGACTTCGAACCCTTAAAGTCGAAGCCTCCGGTGTGGTGGCTGAAATCCATCCGGAGCCCAAGCTGATACCTTGTAGGCATCCGTAAAAGAGCCAATACCACATTCTATGGAGTCCAAGCTTCGGCTGGTAGACTTCCGTAAAAAGAGCCGAAGGTGGCCAAAATCTGCGGAGTCCAAGCTGCAGCTTGTCAGACTTCCGTAAAAAGAGCCGAAGGTGGCCAAATTCTGCGAAGTCCAAGCTCCGGCTGGTAGACTTCTGCAAAAAAGAGCCGAAGGTGGCCAAATTCTGCGAAGTCCAAGCTCCGGCTGGTAGACTTCTGCAAAAAAGAGCCCAAGTGGCCAAATTCTGCGAAGTCCAAGCTCCGGCTGGTAGACTTCTGCAAAAATAGCCGAAGGTGGCTACAATTTCTGCGAAATCCAAGCTCCGGCTGGTAGATTTCTGCAAAAAACAGCTGAAGGTGGCTAAAGCAAAACAGCATTTAAGCCATGAGCTTCGAATGACTGTTCATATGCGTCCAAAGTGACAAATTTTTTAAGACACTAAAGTGTCCTGGAAGTTATCTCAATTGATTTTTCATGAAATAAACAAAGGTACCAAGTTACCATTCTTCTGACTACAAATAGTCGAAGACATTTCATAAGATTTCAAAAGATCTTTAAAAATGACAGAGGGGCTCCGAACCCCCAAGAAAATTGTACTCCGAAGTTTTTCTTTGCGCATAACCATCTTTGAATACAGTTCGAAGTTGCTTATACCCAAAGAGGGGCTAGTAATATGGAGACAATGTTAAATCGGCTTTCATTATCAAAACAAATGTATTTACAAATTACATTATGAAAAATTGGTATCTATACCAAGAAGGAATCGGAGACCTCTTCGGTCCCGAGAGCTAGGGGTGGAATGACTAGTTCCAATATCGGAAGTTCTAAGAACTTTACGTTTAACTCTCTTTCTCCCCTTCGAAGCTCTAAAATCCTTCTGTTCTTGTTGAAGTTCGGCCCAAGTTCGAAGCCGCTCGGGGCTTCTCTCCCAACTTCTAAGATCTTCAGATCTTTTATTTTGGGCTTCACCTTCGTCTTCGGACCAATTAGTGTCTTCAGAAGACGAGGTGTTTGCGTCGCTCTCTTTATCTTCCTCTTTAATATAAGACAATACGTCTTTGATTACTTCGGGCGCAATAACGCCGGAGTCATCTCGAGGGATAAGAAATCGAGGACGCTTATAACTCTTTAGAAGTTCGAAGGTGTTCCACAGTGAGCGAAGTTCGCTGTTAAGCTCTAACACTTCGATATCTTCCATAAGAGGCAAAGCCTAAAAATATGACAAACAAGATTTTCATTGATCAATATTTACAAGCATCAGCTTTACATAATCAAAAAATCCTAAAAAATCCTAAACCTGCGGATTCGGAGGAGGCTGACTGCTCGAAGCTTGACTCCGAACTTGCTTTTGGCGTTGGCCTTCATCAATCCAAGCCTTGATCGCAGATCGACCTTCGGCTCTCCACGAAGTTTGGAAGGCTCGCCAAGCAGCAGCTACACCTTCGGAAGGTTTTAAAAGTCGGTCGTCGTCGAAGATGATGGAGCCCTGTGCGCTCGGAGTGATTGTTCGGCCCAAATCCTCGTAGTAACGAAGTATTCCAAGGGCAGACACTTGTCCGGAGAGTTCTCCATAACGTATGCCTGCCGTCTTCATTTGCTTCGCTGCTCCTTGGATCCTCTTTAGCCGGCGCAGCAGAGTTACATTGTCATCCGAAGGTAGTGATCCAGTAGTACCGAAGTACTCCAAGACACCTAACATTTGTTCGATGACCTCCGAAGCTACCTTCTCGGACTTAAGCCTTTCTTCAGTAAGTATATCCTTGGCCGAGGTCGTTTCAGCTAAAACTCCGGAGATTCTAGCATTCTCCGTAGTCAAAGCATTCTTTTGAGTCCGGAGTTGGCCAGCCTCTTCTTGTAGCTTTACAAGTGCGGAGCCTTTCGCAGCATCCTCCGCCCGCAGTCTTTCAATCTCTGCTCGAAGCACAATTCTTTCTGCTTCGAGCTCTCTCTTTGCAGCCTCCAAGCTTTGCCTAGCCCTTCGCTCTGCTATTATCACATTGTCCATTTGAGATACTCGACCTTCGGAGAAGTTAAAATTTCTTTGAAGAGTTTCGTTCTCTTCCCGAAGTTGAGCAATTTCGTTTTCATTCGACAAAGCTGCAGCGCGGGCTAAGACTGCTTGCTAAGAAAAAGAAAAACTAGAATAAGAAATTATTCATATATAATTCATTATTTGGTTCGAAGATGCTTTATACCTGATAAGCTGCTCTTTCCACAGCAAGGTTAAGCTCCGAACCCTTCACTCTGCTTAAACGGGCTACCAGTTCTGTTTCCCCGACTTGGCGACTGGCTTCACCCAAAGGTTTAACCAAAGTCCCAAGTCCGGTTTTCTCCTCGAAAAAAGGAGTTATGAGAGGAAGCAGTTTTGAAGCTTTCTGGTCAGCCCTGCTTAGCGAAGGTCCGGAGGTTTCTTCTGAGGTCCTTGGAACTTCCGAAGATGGCCCCCCCTCAGTTGATTCGTTTTCATCCGTTGATTCAGATGAAGTTGATCCTTGAGCTGGGAGGGGCTCTATGTGTCTTTTTCCTCTTCCAGGCCCTGGTAGAGTAACACCCGGTTGTGGCTCCGAAGTTGTCGAAGGTCTTTGCATTGTATCTTCGAGGGATACTTCGACAACAGGAGGCTCTGAAAAAACAAAATTATTACACATTGTATAATTTTGCAAAAATTGATAAGAATTAAGCAAAATTTACCTTCGATATTCTCTGGAATATCGAGCACCGGGCTGATCGGAGGATCATAAGTGTAGTCCTCATCCGAATCGGCCGTTAAATCTTGGACTGCAGGAGCATCGTCCTGGGGAGTCCTCGTTACTTCTTCGGGAATCGAAGCCATAGTGACTTCGACCCCACCTTCGTCCATAGAAACTCCAGCTTGAGTTGTATCTTCTTGAACTACCGAAGTCATTGGTTGATCAGCATTATCTCCAGACTCCGGTACGTTCACAGGCACTTCAGCTTCATCTACACCCATAGGGGCTTCGATTTGTTCTTCTTGGGTATCCGGAGCTCTTACTTCTTCGATGTTGGCTTGAGGCTCCGGAATACCTGCAGTGTCTTCGATGTGAATATTTCGTTGAACTGCATCTTCATCAATTAATTTTACTAATAAAATACCTTCGTCCTCTTTGGAGCTAGAACCCGAAGCTCTTGAGCTCGAAGGTGCGAGGTTCTTCGGCTTCCGAGCCACTTTCTTCGTCGGAGTCTTTGCGGAGCTGGAGGCTCCAGCTTCGGCTACTCTTTTCTTGGGTCCTTTTTCTTGAGGCACCCAGTCCATCAGAGAGGGCGGAGTTAACTCCAACATTCCCCATACTCTGTTAAATCGCTCCCAACTTCCGACTAATTTGATTCGCCATTCTTTTTCTGACGGAGTTGGAGCACCCAAAATCTTCTCCGAAGCCCTTACAATTTGCTCTGATGTAATAGGGGCTGAAGAAGCTAAAAAATAATTCAAGTTAATCTTTCTTCGAAGTAAATATGTATTATGCATGTTGGTTTCGAAGTTACCTGCAGGGCTCGAAGTATAGCTTATCTTGCGAAGACCGCCTTCCGAGTCATCTTCGAAGGCAATAGGCCAGTTGGCCATCAGCGGAGGAATTTGAAGTCCGAGGAACTCTTCGGCTAAGTCCCGCATGCTCAGCCTTCGGCTGATTTTCTGAAGCAAGTTGAGGCGAGCTTCGAGTTGGCCTTCGTCGGGTTGCACTAAGGCTTCTTTCCGAAACTGAATTTCCTTGAGGGGACCGGCCAGAGGGCTATTCACTCCAACTTCAGCATAAAACCACCTCAGAACCCAATCGGTGTACCATCTGGCATTGGTGGCCTTAGCAGGAAATTGCAGGGCATATTCATCACGAAGCCTAAAATTGATGCTTCCGAAGGAAACTACCACCTTCTCACCTCCGGAGCCTACGAAGGTCTTTGGCTGACAAGTCGCTCTATGCAGCGCAGCGAAGATTTCAGCCCTCCCCTCACAACCTTCGGCCCTCAGTGCCCACTCGAAGATAGCTAGTCTGGCTACAGCATTCGGAGACAGCTGGGGGAGGGTTACGTGAAACAAGTCAAGTACTTCGGCTAAAAAATCCACAGCCGGGAGGCCCAAGCCCGCTTCGAAAAAAGCTTCGAACACTACAACTTCTCCGGGTCTCGGTGATGGAATTGATTCTTTGCCCGGCTTCCGAATCATAACTCCATTACTAATATTTCCCCCCGCTGTGATTGCCAAAGATTCTTTCTTGCAGGTAGACCGCCCCAACTCAAAAGATTGATCCAAGTACTTGGTTGAGGGTGGGCACAGACCTTGGACATCGGAGATTTGAGGATTTTTTCCCTTTGCCGCCATGGAAGTTGTCGCCTGCATCGAAGACGTCGCCGCCATTGTTGCCGCTGCCGCCGCCGCAGCCGCTTGTTGACGAGCCAAGGTCGAAGGAGGTGCAGAGCCTTTGGTTTTCGCCATCGCAATTGCTGGATTGATTTGAGAAAGCGGGGACTAGGGCTCAAGAACTCGAAAGCTAGGGCTCAAGAACTCAAAGGGCTCAAAAGGTTTTTGACTGAGAACAAGCGGTGAAAAGGTAATCGAGTAAGTTCTAGAGTCATTTATTTATAGCCTAAACTTTCCGTTTGTTACCGTTTGGGCTCTGCCCTTTCGCATTCCCGCCTGTTATTTTCCTCCGAAAATAACGCCTCGTATAACTCCGTTAGAAACAGAAACTAACGGTTATATTTTCTAAGTCTAAAAAGACTTTCGAACTTCCTGAGTCAGTTCTAAGATAGTTCGAAAAGTAATTATCTTATGACTGATTCGAAGTTCATATCTTCATGCATTTCGGAGATAAAACAAAAATCAATAACCCCTATGATTGGTTGTCTTTTCTTTCCGTATACTGCTCTCCTAACGTTACAGGTCGAATGGAGAAGCGTATTCGAGGGGCTACTGTTGGGGGAAAATATCTCATCTTCGAGGTTATTGCCAAAGCAGCATGAAGACAGCCAACCAGTTCGAAGATTGTCCGAAGGCCGTCTTCGAAGGTGCATGGAACCTGGTTCGAAGCCCGAAGGCAGGCATTGGTTCGAAGTATGTCTTCGAACCAAAGTCCTTCAGGATCTTTTCTGCCAGCTAAGATGGAAGACTTATCTTCTATCCTATTAGATTAGTCTTTTACCATTTTAGCCCTATTAAGGAAACCGCATAGTTTCCTTAATGTCGGTTGTAATAGAGGGGTAAATAGGTCTTTTCCTTAATATTTAGGCCTATAAATACCCCCCATTTTACCCTGTAAGGAGGACCGATTACAAGTGAATCAATATACACTTTCGAACTATTCTAAGTTATTATCCTTTCGGAGGCTTAGAACAGTTTGCTTCGCAAACACTTCGTTTGTTAGTTTCTTTTCTACAGAAACCTGTTAGCGTAATCTTTTACGCCAACAATCATGAAAGCTGTGGTTTGTAGAGCGTCACCCCAAAAGGATAATGGAAAATCAGTGTGACTCATCATGGACCGCACTATGTCCAACAAAGTGCGGTTTCTCCGCTCGGACACCCCATTCCATTGAGGTGTGCCGAGTTGAGTTAGTTGTGGAACAATTCCACACTGCTTCAGATGATCACTAAACTCATGACTCAAATATTCACCCCCACGATCTAATCGTAGAAATTTAATTGTCTTGCTCGTATGATTTTGTACCTCATTCTGGAACTCCTTGAACTTTTCGAAGGATTCCCTCTTATTCCTCATCAAGTAGACATAACCATATCTACTAAAGTCGTCGGTAAAAGTAATAAAGTATTGAAATCCTTTCCTAGCCGTATGACTCATTGGACCACACACATTAGTATGTACTATGGCCAATAGCTCACTCACCCTCTCACTTTGTCTAGTGAAAGACGTCTTTGTCATTTTGCCAAGTAAACAAGACTCGCATGTATCATATGATTCAAAATCAAATGACTCCAAAAGTCCATCACTATGGAGCTTCTATACACGCTTCTCATTTATATGACCCAAATGACAATGCTAGATGTAGGTGGGATTCAAATCATTGAGTCATTGTTTGTTAGTACTAATGTTATAAACGTATGCATCGACAAGACTTAGGGTGTGTTTGGTTCTACTTTTCAAATCTCCTTCTGCTATAAAAGGAAGAAGCTGAACCAAACGGGTTTAGCAAAACTGCTTTTGCTGTGAAAAAGCAGCTTTTTCTAGTACAAATTTGGAAGCAGTCTGGACCTTGCTTTTTTGCTTTTTCTTTTCTGCTTTTCCGATTTTTAGTTCAGATTAAATAGTATGAACTCAAGGCGTCTTAATTGATTTAACATTATTATGGTTTGTATTGCACTACACCATTTCATGAGATAATATGTGGTTGTCGGTTACTTTATAAGATGAACTATGCACTTTTTTATTTATCTAATATATTTTTTAGTTGTTTAGTTGCATAAATGTTGAGTGTTTCCTATTTATATATATGTATAGAATATTATAATGATGAAAATTACGTAAGTTATAAAAAACAGTCAGCTCACAGCAATTTTTTCATAGCAGCTTCAACCAAACGACTTTTAGCTTTTTTCACAGCAGACAGCTCACAGCAGCTTTTTCACAGCAGACAACTCATAGCAGCTTGAACAACTCTTGTTTTCAATATTTTCTCTTGCTTGAGAACAATTCTCAAATTTCAATACTAATCCATTAAGTTCGTTCTAGACAATTTATCTCGTTCAAGAATAGATCGCAAATTAAAAACTGGAGTGCTCTTAACAGTAGACGTAGTAGGTGCCATGATCTACAAAAGATTAAATGCGAGGTTTAGAACTATGCAATGTTTATCTTTTATCCAGTAAAAGATGTTCCACTATCTAAACCAGTCACTTTCCCTCTCATGACTAATAGTGGCACAAGATCCATGGTCACGCTATCTCCTAGTAAGCTTTGGCATCACTGCTAGAAGCTAGTTAACATAGGTAAGCAACTCCTTCCTAATCACATCGTATGTGACTCTTGTCGTTGGAGAAGCATCAAATGATTGACCCCAACTCATATGCTCCAAGGCCCAAAACCGTTTTGATAGCCTCGTCAAGCGAACCAACACTATACGTGCAGAAGTTTGACTTCCGCCCTAGCTGGTCGAGGTAAAAGATAGCACCCTACTTTGGCAGACCCACTATAGATGAGCAAGAACCCTAGTGCGTGCAGCTATTGGGAAGAGAATTAACACTTAATTTTCTAAGGGAAAACTACTCTAGCATTGTAACGTCCCTAGCGCACATGAAATATATGCAAGAATAGAATAACATGAATATAAGAAAGCATCACAAACAATCATATTAACTGTGACATAGCATGATCTTCTTCACATGATGATCTCCATCTTCATGGCTCCCGTCATCGAGTGCGTGCTCCCGGCCTCCATGAAGAGTACTAGTCCAACTCGCATAGGCTATACTAATTACATGGGCCGAAGCACCGCGGAAATGACATGCAAGCTATAGTGAATTTTACATCTGCCTTGGGATATAAATAACCATGACACACCGGCCATATTTAATTTACATTCATTGCATGCATATCATGCAGCACATTTTAACCAAGGCCATGCCAGTCATGACATTCTCTACAAAACAAAGTTAGGCGAGCAATCTTCTATTGACTAGATTCTGGATCTGAAAACCGGGGTCATCAAGCTCGGTTTTCAATATCGTGCGGGTCAGAACATCCGATCTGGCATTGGAACTTCCGATCAATATCGGAATCCCGCATTGTAACAATTTCCTTCTATATCGAATCATTATTCAACATCAGAACATCCGATCACTAACAGAACTTCCGATCCTCCAACGGATCTTCCAGTCACATTGGAACTTCCGATCACATCGTAACTTCTGATCTGTCGCGGACAAAAATATATCTAATGTGTTTTTCCACCATGTATCTCCATACACGAGGGATCCAGACCGAACACTACGCACGTAGGATCTGATACCACTGTTGGGGAATAGGGGAACTACGCTGGCCGACAAATTCTAAATTTCCGCCCTATGGCCCTATGCTCATGCGCATGTGAGATCATAGATCAGTACCTTCTAGCACTTGACACGTTAGGTGCAGCGGAAGAAGAGGATGATGAAGCACGTCAATCCTATCCTCTATTTGTCCCGGCCATTTCTCGCCGATCCAATCGATGAAGAAGTCACCTTTCCTCGTGGTGACAGCCACGAGCGTCATTTATGGAGCAACGCCTCCATGGAGTCCACACATACAGGGATGGAGTTCCTCCCACGGCAATGTACTAGCACCGCACATGAGAGATGGGAAATCCTTGACCTCAACATTTGAGATCAAGGGAGGAGAGGACTCTTGGGTGGCTAGGTCTAATCTAGGCTTATTGCTGCACCAAAGACGTCCTCCTCCTCTCCTTATATAGGTATGAGGGCCCATGGTCGTGCTTATCCTGAAACCGTAATAGATCCACTCTGTTACCCACATCGGAACTTCCAATCCTATATCAGAACTTCCGACTGGGTATTTTAGGTCTCCTGACATAATACGACACGCAACAGATCCAATCTGTTATCGCCCACCTTGGAACTTCCGATACCATATCGGAACTTCCGATCAGTACAAAATTCTCTGATTCCAAATCAGAACTTCTGGCTCGTCGGAACTTCTGATACCATATTGGAACTTCCGATGCAACAATTTCTCTTTGTATCGAGACCAGAAATTAACCGCAACTTCTGATACTACCTATCGGAACTTCTAATCCACTGAATTTTCTTCGGCATAGCCTTCAATTATGTGGTATTAACTACTCTTTCATATGTGCAGGATAATGTAGCAACAAAGCATGAATCAATAATTCAAATATCTAGATCCACAAATGTTAGCAATGTCGACAATCAAGAGCAATAAAAGTAGTGCTTTGACTACCTACTTAAGTTAATCACCACATGCATCATAAGAGATCAACATATAATAGGCATACACCACTTGAATGGTCATTATGTCCTATTACTCATCGCCATCAGTTGCATGACCAGAAGTACCATCAATAACTGCCTTGCAACCAAAAAGCTGGGACTGATCCGATGTCACATGAAAGGAAGCCCCCTATGTCAAGTACCCAAGATGATATCGATGCACCAATAGAATAGGTAGCATCCATAGACACTGCACCTTTTAGAGTGGGAGCAGTAGCAAATCCATGACTAGTCTTAGCAGCTCAATGGGCACGAAACTTAGCGAGCTTCTCTCGATGTTAAGAGAAGCAATTCTCTGGAGAATTACTAGTCTTGCCACAATTCTTACAAGGATTTAATGAAGTACCTTTAGAAGTATTGAACCTTTGAGAAGATGCCAACACACCATGAGATACTGACATTTATGCAATAGACATAGACCGAGGAGGAGTCTCTTTAGCAATTAACTCATACAAAACACATGCATGGTTAAGTTAAAGAGAATCATGTAAAAGACTCTTAAGGGGAGTCACCGGACTACAACATCAAGGGTAACCTCCTCCTCCGTGCCCAACCCAACACCGTAGGCAACACTCATGGTGGGCAACGAACCTACGTCTCTAGATACCATGTTGTCACGGGTTAAGATATCTGCTGAATTAGAAGGTACAAATCTCAAAATGTATTTAAACGAAGTAGTGGGTTGAGGTCTTAGACCTCGTCGATGTGGAGGGTACAAGAAAGACACTAGCCTGAGTTGAATACTTGACACCCTGACTAACCAATCATGCCCTGTTTATATACACAAGACCGATTTGGTATTATTCTGCTAACAACCTTATCTAAACTGACTCTTAATTGAAAACAACTTTGTCTAAACTAACTCAATCTTAATCAAAAATCAAAACCAACCAAAATCAGTCCTATGCATAGGCTGGCGCCGATCCTGCTGCCTCTTTGCCAGCTCCCGTTTGCCTCTTCTTGCGCCTGTGATATGTCATGCCCCACCTGACAGGCTAGGCTTGGGCAGGCGCTGGCTTGGTCGGCACAGCACCCACCTGACATTACTATTCTATCAAAATTATGAAAGGAGCTTGTTGACACAAAAACGTGCCCCCGAACTTGGATCAGTTTGACGATCCAAAAGTGTGCGGGTACTTAGGGACAAGCCTAAGTGTAACACAACACTGACGTCATGTTTCAACTACCCTTAATAGTGGCAAGGGGGTGGAGTCTCCAGGTAATCAGATCACACAAAAATAATCCAATTAGCTGAAAAGAAATATATTAAATAAAATAAACCATTAAGATGACCAGAGCCTGACTAATTCGAGGGATATAGTGCGAAGGTCTCACTGAAGGGTACCTTCGGGGTCTTTTGCGAAGAGTCTCACCGAAGGTAATCTTTCGCGTTCGGACTGATCTGGCCAAAGGAAGGCTCCGAAGAGATCTTGACACGAAATCACTTCTGAATAGCGGGGTTCGGCGCGAAGTCTCTAACACGATACAAAATATCCTAGCGCATCGCACTGGCATGACTTCGTCCGTAGTGAGGTATGGGCGTGATGAAGCCTGAATTGATGAAGCCTGCTGCGGAGCGTGCTGGTGCGTGGGACTTGGTCAAACCGACAACAGTGTGATGGTCCGGCATGGGTAATCGGAGCAAGTATTCCGCCAAGAGATGTTCTGGTAGCCTCCAAAACTAGCTTCCTGGCTTCGGACACCTCTGACGAAGGGGCTCTGAACGTGGAAACCTGCAACGGAATAGAGATCAAGTGCTAATTTGGCATGGAGACCAAATTTTCTAAGTATTGCAGGAGGGAAATGAAGGTAGCAATCTGTTACTTAGATTAACGGATACTTCACAGGCGAAGTAACAAGGCGATAGCAATATGTTACGTAGATTAACAGCTACTTCACGAGCGAAGTAGCAAGGTTTACTATGGTTTTGACGTGGCCGGTGGAGGGCTTCCAGGCAAATCCATGAAGGTTGCAGAAAGGTAAATAAAAAGTAAAGGTACGGATCAAATCTACGGCTTTGTGATTGATGTGTGTTGGGGGGCTTAATGAACCAGCCTCACCCCTATATTTATAGGGGCTAGTCTTCTAATCTCTAAGATTAATCTAGTAGGATTCGACCTAATCAAATTTAGGGATGAAATTAGATAGAATAAGACTCAAACTATATTTCTGGAAATCAGCCCGAAGTGGGCCTTCGGCAAGGCCTGTCGAAGCCTTCTCCTCGGGCCGAAGCTTCGGTGAGGCAGGCCTCCGAAGGACTTCGGGGCGAAGGTAGCAAGCCACTGGAAGGCTTCCGAATCCTAAATCTCAATGGTCCTTTGGCCTTGTAGGTCTTCGGCCTGATCCAGAACATTTGTATTTTTGGTCCAAATTACCAAAATTCATATTTTGACAATCTTAACCATTTAATGCCATTTTTTGCTATCAACACATGCCCCCTGCCTTTTAGTGAACTAAGTGAACTAAAAGCATAACGGGCTAAGGATGATACCTCCCATATCGTCCTTTTCGACACTTTCAAGCACTTTGCCACACACTTGGAAAATACCTTCCATTCAAAGCTCTTCGAAATCGCTCTCCTTGTAGAGCCTCTAACAAATACACATTACTAATCACACATCTGACTGGACAACAGCTGATCATGACAACCACATAGTTTTAGGAACTATGCATCGACTTCACAAGAAGCATAGTAATTCAGTCCTAAACCACTTTATCATTCATAAATATATAATGATGTATTGAATTACACTAATATTTGTTCTACTTAATGATAGGATGTTTAAATACTTTAGAACACACTGCGTTAAAGTTTAATGCGATTCATCCAGTAACACTACATTTGCAAAGTAAGTTGTTCCAACAATACAAACACAATCTAATTAAGTAATAAACCACATAATATTATAGATATTATTAATTATTTTTCTTCGAAATACAAATGCAGACTTGTGGCAACGTGTGAGTACAGGATCTATGGATCTAAGATTTGTCAATAGGTTCATGGAAGCTAGACGGAGATACTTGGCAATGATTTTTGGTTCTGATTGTCCGTGATTGTAGTATTGTGTGTGAATGTCATGATGTGTGGTTGTTTATTTACTTCCCCATATTCTGGTTTTTGTGATCAGATGGTTGAACCTATTGTTGAATTTTGTAACATTCCTAGATTAAATAAAATGTGTATTTCCTTTGGAGTTATTGGAATGAAATATTTGTATTAGAGTACATGTCTCAAATTTTGATACGCTTATTTACAAACTAAAAACATTATTCACTATAATCTTATTATGTGACAAACACTTATTTGTAGACTGGGTTGTTGATCCAGGTTTCACTGTTCAGGAAGTCAATTCTATCCTTCAGCGCATGGTTTTTTTGAAGTGAGAAGGCAAGGTTGAATGATGTGCCACTTGTTGAGTGTGTTTCTATATGTTATACTAAATGGTCGTGATATGATGAAAAATTCATGTGTACATACCGTCAAAGTAGCTCCCAAGACATTAACTAAGTTGATAGTTGGTGACATGTCCTAGAAAGATAACATCAACAAAAATGATTAGCAGTGAGAATTGGCTTAGGTCAAGATACTGATATATTTCATATGACCTAATAATTAAAAATATTATAGATAGAATCATGGTATATATCTTAAAGTTAGAACTCAATTGAAATTGGAGTGACATGTAATGAAAAATGTAACAATGGCAGAAATATGGACTGCACAGTTGATAGTTGATTACGGTGTACTAATCCATCTATTTTACTAACGCGTCAACTAAGGATGGGGAACATGAAAGTAAAATTTTTCTTGTCCATTCCATTCACAAACCAACTGCTAGTAGTATTCCAACCAAATCAGATAAGCATGGAAATTTTAACACCAAGAGAAAAAGATAATACCCCATAGCTACAAAGATAATAGTAACCGGTTCACTTTTGCATAGCTTCAAAGAAGAATGAACTACAAAGATACTTGTCCATGCTCTCTATCACACAGAAAAGAGATTTCCATAATTTTCATGAGACTATGCAGCTACTCTACTCTTTATCCCCTCTAACAGTAGTTTCCTTGTATGTAAAAACACAACTAGCCTAAACTAACACACGCATCTTCTAACAAACCTAGTATCATTTGTTTGGTGTTTGTGCTTGTTATTTACCTTCATGTAAATGAGAACCGATATGGTTAAACAATGTATTCAATCAACAAGTCACTAAACGTCATGATAAGAAAGCTATCAACCATGAGAAAAGAGGGGAAAGAAGGTTATTTTATTTTACCCGCCTAATTTGTACCGTTTGTTTTTTATTCAGATATTTGTGCTACAACATAACACTAAGATTAATGAGGAAAAATGTTTACTCATTTCAAATTTTAATAGTTGTCGATGGTCATCATAGAAAAAAGAGATATCACGGTAACAATTTGCCCCACGACCCTTATGGAACTTGTGTTTGACAACCATCACACACTTCATCAGAATGTTCATCGGACGATGAAGATGTGCCATATCGACCATCATCCTCATTTGTTATTCCTATGCAAAATACTATTACATCATTAGGATTATTTTCAGGACAAACATCTAATGCTATAAACTAATACTATGTGTGTTGTGCAATTACTAATAACATAATTTATGTCTCATTTGATTACATAAAACATTGTCCAGGTGCAAAATCTTCTATGGTACCAACTCCAACTATCGACTCACAAGATCAACAATCAATTATATATATTCAACAAAACCCTCTTGATTGATCGGTAGATCGTGCTGAAATAAGGCGAGCACGCTATGAAAGCTTGACACCAGAGCAATGGAATAATATACGTGCAAGTTACATAGCTTGATATGCAAGTATGACAGATGAGCAGAGGCATGTGATTATAGAACAAAATAACCAACAAAATTCTGAAAGACAAAGAACTCAACGCTATGCAAGCTCGACACCGGAGCAACGGAACAACAAACATGCAAGTGATAGAGCTCGATATGCAAGTATGATGGAAGAGTAGAGGCAGGTGAGGTGAGTGATGGATATGCCCAAGAAAATTCCGTCTATCAAAAGTTTCGATAGGTAGTATCGGAAGTTCTGACTATTTTATGGTATTGACTCATGGAGCAAAAGTTGCTTCAGAAGTTCCGATATGGTATCGGAAGTTTCGATGAGCCGGAAGTTCTGATTTGGAATCAGTGAATATTGTACCGATCGAAAGTTCCGATATGTGTATTGGAAGTTCTAAGGTGGGCAAAAATAGAATGGATTTGTTGCGTGTTGTACTGAATCAAGAGATCTAAATATCCTGTCGGAAGTTCTGATCTAGGATTGGAAGTTTTGACGTGGGCAAAAAGATTGTACCTGTTACTAACACGAATTGGTTGTAACCAATTTGTGGGTTTCGATATGTGGACTACTAGGGGCTCTCAGCCTTATATAAAGAGAGGAGGAGGAGGTGTTGGATAACAAGATTAAGCATAGATTAGACCTAGCCACCATAGACAGCTCTCCTCCCTTTCTCAGTCACAATTGTTGAGATCGAGGCTTCTCCGTCTCTCACGTGCGGTGCTAGGAAGCTGTCGTGGGAGGTACTCCATCCCTGTATGTGTGGATATTGTGGAGGCGTTGCTCCGATAGTGACACTCATGGACTTCTACACGTGAACAACTATGTTGTCTTCACTGATCAGATTGGCGAGGAACGATCGAGACGAAGCAAGGATAGGATTGATGTGCTACTCTGACATCTTCTTCCGGTGCACCTTGCGCATCTCGTGCTAGAAAGTAACGATCTATGATCTCGCACGGGCATGGATCTTGGGCTTAGGGCGGAAATTTTGAGTTTGCTGGCTAGCATAGCTCCTCTGTTCCCCGATAGTGGTATCAGAGCCTATGTGTGTACTGTTTGATCTGGATCCCTCATGTGTGGAGATACATGGTGGAAAAATAGATTAGAACTATTTCCGCCCGCGGCAAATCAGAAGTTTCGATATTGATCAGAAGTTCTATTGGCAGATTGGAAGTTCCGATTGTGATCGGATGTTCCGATATCAAATAATGATTCAATACAAAGAGAAATTTTTGCTGCCAGGGATTCTGATATTGATCGGAAGTTCCGGCGGATTGGAAGTTCCGATGCTAGATCGGATGTTCTGACCCACCTGAATTTGAAATTTCGAGTATATTGAGCCGGGTTTTTCAGATCCAGAATGCAGTCACTTGTAGATTTCTCGCCTAACTTTGTTTTGTAGAGAATGATGTGACTGGCATGGCCTTGGATAAATGTGTAGTATGAGATGCATGCGATGAATTCAAATTAAATATGGCGTGCGTGTCATGGTTATTTACAGCCCAAGGCGGATGTAAAATTTATTACATCTTGCATGTCTTTTCCCCAGTGCTTCGGCCCATGTAATTAGTATATGCTATGCGAGATAGACTAGTACTCTTCATGGAGCCATGGAGATGGATATCGCCATATGAAGTAGGTCATGCTATGTCATAGTTAATATGATTGCTTGTGATGCTTTCTTATTTTCCTATTGGAATGGAGTGTCCAAGTGGAGAAACCGTACTTTATTGGATATTGTGTGGTCCATGATGAGTCACACTGATCTTCCATTCTCATTTTGGGGTCACGATCTAGAAACCGCAGCTTTCACATTAAATAGAGTTTCATCTCAGTTAGTAGAGAAGACGCCATATGATATGTGGTCTGGGAGGCGTCCCGATTTGTCTTTTATAAATATTTGGGATGTGAGGCGTATGTCAAACGTACGACGTCTGACAAGCTCATTCCTAAGTCTGACAAGTGCTTCTTTGTGGGATATCCTAGGGAAACCAAAGGATACTATTTCTATAATAGAGAAGAGGGAAAAGTGTGTGTCACTCGAAATGGTGTATTCCTTGAGAAAGAGTTTCTCTCAAAAGGAATTAGTGGGAGGACGGTGCATCTAGAAGAGGTTCGAGAATTGCTGGAAAGTGTTCCAGATCCCACTGAACAAAGAGAGGATGCACAAGGTGTTGCAGAGCCTATTGTGCATGCGCCAGTCCCACGGAGGTCTGAGAGGGTGAGCCATGCGGTAGAGAGGTTCATTTTTCTGATCACCGGGCATCGCGACGTGTTGTTGTTGGACAACGACGAGCCCAAGACCAGAAGTAGTGATGGGACCAGACTTTGAGAAATGGCTTGGAGCCATTGGATCCTAGTTGGAGTCCATACACGAAAACCAAGTTTGGAACATGGTTGATCCACCCGATGGTGTAAAAACTATTGAGTGTAAATGGATCTTCAAAAAAAGATAGATGTTGATGAAAATGTTCACATCTATATGTCATGATTGGTAGCGAAAGATTTTAAACAGAATCAAGGTGTTGATTATGATCAAACATTTTCACACGTCGCCATGCTTAAGTCTATTCGGATCATCCTAGAAATTGGCGCATTTTATGATTATGAGATATGGCAAATGGATGTCAAGACGGCTTTCCTGAATGGAAACATAAGTGAGGATGTGGACATGACACAGACTGAAGGTCTTGACGGTCTTAGAAATGGTGGGAAAGTTTGTAAGTTGCAGAAGTCCATTTATGAACTGAAGCAAGCTTCTCGGAGTTGGAATCTAAGATTTGATGAGGTAGTTAAAGGTTTTGGCTTCATCAAGAATGAAGAACAGTCTTGTGTTTACAAGAAGGCTAGTGGGAGCTTACTTGTGTTCTGGTCTTATATGTGGATGACATATTTTTGATCGGAAATGACATTCCTTTATTGAATGTTGTCAAGACTTCACTGAAAAATAGTTTTTCGATGAAAGACCTTGGAGAGGCAACATACATTTTGGGCATAAAGATCTATAGAGATAGATCAAAACGGCTAATTGTATTAAGCCAGAGTATGTACATTGACAAGGGTTTGAAATGGTTCGAAATGTAGAATTCTAAGAAGAATTTTTGCCAAAGTCACATGGTACTTCTCTTAGTAAGACTCAGTATGTTGCGATACCTAATGAGCTAGAGAAGATGAGTGTGATCTCGTATGCCATGTTGTGCACACGCCCAGATGTGTCATATGCTCTAAGTGTTATGAGCAGGTACAAATCGAACCCAGGTGAAAGTCATTGGGTTGTAGTAAAGAGTATCCAAGCAAGAGACGGCGTACTATTCAACAACAAAAATTGAGTATATCGCCGCTTTAGAAGCTACAAAGGAGGTTGTTTGGATTAGAAAGTTTGTTTATGAGTTGGGTATTGTTCCTAGAGCGTCCAGTCTGGTGGACCTCTATTGTGATAATAGTGGTGCCATTGCGCAAGCCAAGGAGCCTAGATCACACCAGAAATCTAAACATATACTTTGGCAATATCACTTAATCCGCGAGAACATTGAGAGAGGTGATGTGAAGATTTGCAAGGTGCACACGGATTTGAACATGGTGGATCCACTGACGAAGCCTCTTCCACAGCCTAAGCATGAGGCGCACCTGAGCACCATGGGTATTAGATACTTGCGTGAGTGAGTCATATGTATGTGGAAGATGCTAGTCGAGTCTATGCTAATGTGGGAGGATAATTGTTATCTTGTTCCTTGAATAAATGTCATTTACATTTGATTAATGAGTGGATGACTTGTTATGTGAAACTATTTGTATTATAACTATATTGTTAAAAAGGAATCCCATATCTTGTAATCACGTGGGACAGTGATGACATGTATATTAGCACATCTGACTGATTGATGGTCACGTTTCACATATCATAAACATAAAGATGTCAAATCAGTGATGTGGACACATGTTGGTGAACATGATGTTGGATAGACCCACTTGAGATACTGCTGGGATTGTTATTGTAATGTGCCATCAGTTTTCGTCTCAAATGGTGTACCTACAGAGTCCTTGGACATGAGATCATCATTTGATTCCAAAATGTGTAATGACACACTTAGATGCTTCCTAATGCTATTTCGTAATAGGGTAGTAATAAAGGTTGTTTTCATGTGGGCCCCTCAAGGTATTGGATTGGAAAAGTGCATGGCCATGCCACTATGACTAAGGAGTTAGTCATGATTTGAATATCATACTTGATCGAGTGAAATGTCGAGCTAACCAACAAGGGTGGCACGCATCTCACCTTGAGCTTGACTGACAACATGTGCTAAAGGGATTGGTGCTTGCGTATGTCAAGGTTCGGTAAAAATTGATTTTGTACACTTTCGGGAGTCAATATGTGCTGCTAGGTGCCGCTATTGATCAGTGAGTCGGAAACGGTTTCCAGTGAACTACTGTTATTGTATGAACCTATTGGGTCAAACACTTAAGGGGATGAATTAAGAAACATGCAAATAATTGGTTCTTGTGCAAGTGGGATATTGATGTATATGCCCAAGAAAATTCTGTGTATTGGATGTTTCGATAGGTAGTATCGGAAGTTCCGATTATTTTCTGGTCTTGAGTCAGAGAGCAAAAGTTGCTTCGGAAGTTCCGATATGGTATCGGAAGTTCCGATTTGAAATCAGAGAATATATTACTGATCGAAAGTTCTGATATGTCTATCGGAAGTTCCGAGGTGGGCGAAAACAGATTGGATCTATTTCGTTTCGTACTGAATAAAGAGACCTAAATACCCTATCAGAAGTTCTGATCCAGGATCGAAAGTTCTGACGTAGGCAAGTAGATTGGATCTGTTATGAACACGAATTGGTTGTAACCAATTTGTGGGTTTCGAGATGTGGACGACTAGGGGCTCTCAGCCCTATATAAAGAGAGGAGGAGGAGGTCTTGGATAACAAGTTTAAGCATAGATTAGACCTGACCACCATAGACTCCTCTCCTCTCTTTCTCAGTCGCAATTGTTGATATCGAGGATTCTCCATCTCACGTGCGGTGCTAGCACCTTACCGTGGAAGGTACTCCATCCCTGTACGTGTGGATACCACGGAGGCGTTTCTCCGATAGCAAAGCTCGCGGACCTCTTCACGTGAATAACTACGTCGTCTTCACCGATCGGATTGGCGAGGAACGACCGGGACAAAGCAAGGATAGGCTTGACGCGCTACTCCGACATCTTCTTCTACTGCACCTAGCGCATCTCATGCTAGAAGGTAACGATCTATGATCTCTCATGTGCATGGATCTCGGGCTTAGGGCAGAAGTTTTGAATTTGCTAGCTAGCGTAGCTCCACTATTCCCCAATAGTGGTATCAAAGCCTACGTGCATAGTGTTCGATCTAGATCCCTCATGTATGGAGATACATGGTGGGAAAATAGATTAGATCTGTTTCTGTCCACGGCAAAACGAAAGTTCTAATATTGATCGGAAGTTCCAATGGCGGATCGAAAGTTCTAATGCCATTTCAAAAGTTCCAACACACCCAAATGATGTGAATAAAATGGCCTTTGATAAATGTGATGTATGAGATGCATGTGATGAATGTAAATTAAATAGGGCTTGTGTGTCATGCTTATTTACAGCCTAAGACCGATGTAAAATTTATTACGGCTTTCATGCCATTTCTGCGGTGCTTCGGCCCATGTAATTAATATAGGCTATGCGAGATAGACTAGTACTCTTCATAGATCCCAGAAGCATGCACTCAAAGATGGGAGCCATGGAGATAGAGATCGCCATGTGAAGAGGGCCATGCTATGTCATAGTTAATATGATTGCCTGTGATGCTTTCTTATTTTCGTCTTATGTTATTCTTGCATGTTTTGTGTGTGCTAGGGACTTTACCATGCTTGAATAGTTTTCCCTCGGAAAATTCAGTATTGATGCTTTTCCCAATAGTTGCACCCACCATGGTTCTTGCTCATCGATAGTGGGTCTGCCAAAGCAGGGTGCTATCTTTTATCTTGACCAGTTGGGGAGGAAGTCGGCCTTCTACATGCATAGTGTTGGTTTGCTTAATGGGCTATCAAAACAATTTTGGGTCTTGGATCATTGAGTTGGCATGGAGCAAAGGATGCTTCTCCAACGACAAGAGTCACATACGATGTGATTAGCAAAGTGTTGCTTACCTATGTCACCTAGCTTATAGAAGTGATGCCAAAGCTCACTAGGAGTTAGAATGTATGGATCTTGCACCACTATTAGTCATTAGAGGGAAAGTGTCTGATTTTAAAATAGTGGAACATCTTTTATTGGATAGAAGATAAACATTGCATAGTGATGAACCTTGCATTTAATCTTTTGTAGATCATGGCACCTACTACTTATTATGTTAAGAGCACTCTAGTTTTTAATTTGCGATCTATTATTGAACGTGAGAAATTATCTGGAACAAACTTTATGGATTGGTATCACAATTTGAGAATCGTTCTTAAACAAGAGAAAAATGATTATGCTCTAGAGGAACCTCACCCCGATGAACCAGGAGAGGATGCTTCTGGAGCAGACAAGTGTGCTTATGAGAAGCATGCTAGTGATTCTGTGGATATCAGTTGTTTGATGCTTGCCTGCATGTCCTCTAAGTTTCAGAAATAATATGAGGAACATGATCCTTATGATATGATCATAGGTCTCAAAGGCATGTTTCAGAACTAGGCAAGGGCAGAGATATACAATGTGTCTAAGTCTTTGTTTGGGAGTAGGATGGCTGAAGGTAGCCCAGTGAGTCCTCATGTTATCAAGATGATTGGTTACATTGAGACTCTAGAGAGAATGGGTATCCCACTAGATCCATACTTAGCCATTGATGTCATTCTACAGTCGCTCCCACTGAGCTTTGAGCCATTCATCATCATGAATTACAACATGGTTGAACTGGAGAAGACACTAGCTGAGTTGCATGGGATGCTAAAAACTTCTGAGGAGAGTATCAAGAAGTCTCTTAATCAAGTTATGTTCGTTCAGAAGGAGGGAAAAAGTGAAAAAGGAAGGGAAAGGCTAAGACTACATATTCGATCTCTAGTGCGAAGTCTAAACTAGCTAGAAAGTCCAAGTTAGGTCCTGCTGGCTTCGATGTGTGCCACCACTGCCACAAGCCTAGGCATTGGAAGTGCAATTGCATGGTGTACGTGGAAGAGTAGAAGAACAAGAAGGGAAGTGTGACTTCCACTTCAGGTATTAATGTTATTGAAATTGATCTTGCTACTCGTCCAAATGATTCATGGGTATTTGATACCGGATCAATGATTCATACTTGCAAATCGTTGTAGGGGAGGAGTAGAGTAAGAAAGTGTGCAAGTGGCGAGCTAGATGTATGCATCGCGAATGGCACAAAGGTTGCAACATTGGTCGTCGACATTTATTCACTATCGCTACCGTCAGGACTAGTTTTGGAGTTAAATAATTGTTATTTCATTCCCGCCTTAGGTAGAAACAATATCTCCTCTTCATGTTTAGAGGAAGATAGTTTTGAATTCGTAATAAAGAATAAGAGTTGTTAAATATTTTTGAATGACATACTCTATGGTGTTTGTCCATTAGTGAATGGATTATATATACTAAGTCTTGAAGATGCACACATTTATAACATTAGTACTAAGAAACAACGACTCAATGATTGGAATCCTACCTACATCTGTCATTAGCGTTTGGGTCATATAAAAAGAAGCGCGTGCAGAAGCTCCATAGTGCCGGACTTTTGGAGTCATTTGATTTTGAATCATATAACACATACGAGTCTTGCTTACTTGGCAAAAATGATAAAGACGTCTTTCACTAGACAGAATGAGAGAGCGAGTGAGCTATTAGCCATAGTACATACTAATGTGTGTGGTCCAATGAGTCACATGGCTAGGAATGGTTTTCAATACATTATCACTTTTACCGATGAATTTAGTACATATGGCTATGTCAACTTGATGAGGAATAAGTGGGAATACTTCAAAACGTACATGGAGTTTCAAAATGAAGTACAAAATCATACGGGCAAGACAATTAAATTTCCACGATCTGATCATGGAGGTGAATATTTGAACCATGAGTTTATTGATCATCAAAAGAAGTGTGGAATTGTTCCATAGCTGACTCCACCCGGCACGCCCTAGAGGAATGGAGTGTCCGAGTGGAGAAACCACACTTTATTGGATATGGTGCGGTCCATGATGAGTCACACTAATCTTCCATTATCCTTTTGAGATCACGCTCTAGAAACCACAACTTTCATGATAAATATAGTTCCATCTAAGTCGGTAGAGAAGACGCCATATGAGATGTGGTCTGGGAGGTATCCCAGTTTGTCTTTTCTAAATAGTTTGAGATGTGAGGCGTATGTGAAATGTATGATGTCTGACAAGCTAAGTACTAAGTCTGACAAGGGCTTCTTTGTGGGATATCCTAGGAAAACCAAAGGATACTGTTTCTATAATAGAGAAGAGGGCAAAGTGTTTGTCGCTCGGAATGGTGTATTCCTTGAGAAAAAGTTTCTCTCAAAAGGAGTTAGTGGGAGGTCAGGATCCGCAAGGTGTTGCAGAGCCTGTTTTGCATGCGCCAACCCAATGGATGTTTGAGAGGGTGAGCCATGCATCAGGGAGGTCCATGTTTTTGGCCACCGGGCATCCTTACGTGTTGTTGTTGGACAACGACGAGCCCAAGACCTATGCAGAAACAGTGATGAGACCAGACTCTACGAAATGACTTGGAGCCATTGGATCCAAGTTGGAATCCATACAACACCTAATGAGCAGGAGAAGATGAGTGTGATCCTATATGCCTCCGCAATTTGATCCATCATGTATGCCATGTTGTGCACACGCCCAGATATGTCATATGCTCTAATTGTTACTAGCAGGTACCAATCGAACCCAAGTGAAAGTCACTGGGCTATAGTAAAGAGTATCCAAGCAAGAGACGGTGATCGATTCTACAACAGAAGCTGAGTATATCGCCGCTTCAGAAGCTACGAAGGATGTCCTTTGGATCAGAAAGTTTGTTTCTGATGTGGGTGTTGTTCGTAGTGCGTCCAGTCCAGTGGATCTCTATTATGATAATAGTGGTGCCATTGTGCAAGCCAAGGAGCCTAGATCACACCAGAAATCCAAACATATACTTCGGTGATATCACTCTATCCGCAAGATCATTGAGAGAGGTGATGTGAAGATTTGCAAGGTTCACACAGATTTGAACATGGCAGATCCGTTGATGAAGCCTTGTCCTCATCCCAAGCATAAGAAGCACTTGAGCTCCACGTTTATTAGATACTTGTGTGAGTGAGTCATGTGTATGTGGAAGATGCTAGTAGAGTCTATGCTAATGTGTGAGGATAATTGTTATCTTGTTACTTGAATAAATGTCGCTTACATTTGGTAAATGAGTGGATGACTTGTTATGTGAAATTATTTGTACTATAACGATATTGTTCAAAAAGAATCCCTGATCTTGACATCATCTAGGACAGTGATGACATTTACATTAGCACATCTGACTGATTGATCATAATGTTTCATAGATCATAGACATAGAGATGTCACTCAGATATGTGGACTCATGTTGGTGAACATGATGTTGGATAGACCCACTTGAGATACTA
Source organism: Zizania palustris (assembly GCA_019279435.1). Lineage (NCBI taxonomy): Eukaryota > Viridiplantae > Streptophyta > Magnoliopsida > Poales > Poaceae > Zizania > Zizania palustris. The sequence goes on from JAAALK010000287.1 coordinate 2,277,161, forward strand.
TTGGGATTGTTATTGTAATATGCCATCAGTTGTCATCTCAAATGGTGTACCTGCAGAGTCCTTGGACCTGAGATTGTCATTTGATTCTAGAATGCGTAGTGACACACTTAGATGCTTCCTATCGCTATTCCGTAATAGGGTAGTAATAAGGGTTGTTTTCAGGTGTGTTGTAAAGCATTTCATGGGATGTGAGCGGTAAAGATGGAATTTACACCTCCTAATAACGGGAGAGTAGTCTTTGGGCCCCTCGAGGTATTGGATTGGAAAAGTGCATGGCCATGCCATTATGACTAAGGAGTTAGTCATGATTTGAATCCGATACTTGATCGAGTGAAATGTCGAGCTAACCAACAAGGGTGGCACATATCTTGCCTTGAGCTTGACTAACGACGTGTGGTAAAGGAACTGGTGCTTGCATATAGGGGTTCAGTGAAAATTCATTTTTTACACTTTCAGGGGTTAATATGTGCTGCTAGGTACCGCTATTGATCAGTGAGTCGGAAAGGGTTTCCGGTGAACATCCGTTAGTTTATGAACTTATCGGGTCACACACTTAAGGTGATGTATTAAGAAACATGCAAAGAATTGGTTCTTGTGCAAGTGGGAGATTGATGGATATGCGTAAGAAAATTCCGTGTATCAGAAGTTCCGGTAGGTAGTATCGGAATTTCTGATTATTTTCTAGTATCGAGTTAGAGAGCAAATGTTGTTTTGGATGTTCTGATATGGTATCGTAAGTTCCGACATGCCGAAAGTTCTGATTTGGAATCAGGGAATATTGTACTGATCGAAAGATCTAATATGTGTATCGGAAGTTCCTAGGTGGGTAAAAACAGATTGGATCTAAATACTGAATAAAGAGACCTAAATACCATGTCAGATGTTCCGATCTAGGATCAGAAGTTCCGATGTAGGCAAACAGATTGGATCTGTTACGAACACGAATTGGTTGTAATCAATTTGTGTTTTTGAGATGTGGACGATCAGGGTCTCATAGCCCAATATAAAGAGAGGAGGAGGAGATATTGGATAACAAGTTTAAGCATAGATTAGACATAGCCACCATACCTCTCCTCCCTTTCTCGGTCACAATTGTTGAGATCGAGGCTTCTCCGTCTATCACATGCGGTGCTAGCACGTTGCCGTGGGAGGTACTCCATCCCTGTATGTGTGGATATCGTGGAGGCATTGCTCCGATAGCGATGCTCGTGGACTTCTTCACGTGAACAACTACGTCGTCTTCACCGATCGGATTGGCGAGGAACGATCGGGACGAAACAAGGATATTCTTGACATGCTACTCCAGCATCTTTTTTCCGCTGCACCTAACCCGTCTCTGCTAGAAGGTAATGATCTATGATCTCGTAAGCACATGGATCTTGGGCTTAGGGCAGAAATTTTGAATTTGCCAGCTAGCATTGCTCCCTATTCCCCAACAGCGAGAACAAAAGAACCGACAAAATTATGAAAGACAAAGAACTCCTGGTCCAAATTGTGTTGTTCTTAATGCAACACTTGGCTCCAACATCAGCTCTAACAACATCGATACAACTGACATTATCTACTAGAACCTACCAGGTAGCACTCACTTTTTAAAGACTCAACCAGACTATCGTCACAGTGGCGCAAAGAGCTTTGAATATGAGCCACCAAGATTTTGTTTTATGAATGGTAAGGTCAAACTTGAAAAGTTTGAGCCACCTGGTGACCTTCAACGACTATACATAGGTGACAACGTTCAATCACAGCATTTTATGGAGAATATTAGATATTTCAACAACAATTTTCCCTGCACCACGATGTAATGTGATTATGACAAGAACCTCGCAAGTGCAAGGGATGGAGTGTACACATTTATGGCGCATGGGAAAATGTACCATAACATACACTCTTTCGGGAGTGGAGACAATGAACCTAGCCACTTGCAGTTGTACTTCTATGATGATGATCCGAGCTTATCACATCATTTTCGTCGTGCTCGAGACGAGACATATAGAGCAAGAGACATATCTATTATTAGATGTTTGGTAGATATCCTGAGAGATAATATTTACTCTGAAACATTCAGGAGCCTAAGACAAGTTGAAGATATGGACGAATATCGTATTTTGCTAAATATGGACTATAAGCTAGACTAGAGAACTTATAATAGACCATTAACATCAGAGGTTGCTGCTGCGTGGGTTGAGGGGAATGATATTCACAAACATTTTGATCGTAGCATCACCTTGTTTGGCAATAACAACAACTACTATTCAATTAGACCAAGTGATGGGTGCTATGACACTTTGTCATACCCCTATTTTTTCCAAGAGCAGAGCGCGGTTGACATTCTGATATGCAAAGAAAAGGTATTGACATTAGTCAGATAAGTACAACCCGACAAAGAAATGCTGATAACCTAGGTTAGCTAAGTGATACATATTCATGTTACTACGATATTATTAATCCATAATCAAATCACTTAACTGATTTCTCTTTGCTTTGTAGATACTACCAACAATTTGTGTGTTTCGATGCATGAGTATTATTGTTATAAATTCCAAATGCGTCATGGAATATTCACATGGTCTTGCATGTGAGGTGTCTATTCCAATAATTTGTAGTTGATACCTACATAAAGATTGAAATGTCTCGACTGAATTAATTCTTATACAATCATAAGAAAATTCGCGCAGATCTTTACTAGGGTTTGATGAACAGTTTATTTGTTGGAGAACATCGAGTGAGCAGATTGGGAAAATGATGTGTCCTATCTACGACATTTATTGGTGGTGGGAGGGATATGAGATGAAGATACATGGCCTTGGTGCAGAAATAGGGAAAACAAACATCTTTATCACAATGACATGTAATCCTAATTGGGGAGAAATAAGTAGGGAGCTTGGACCTGGCCAAACACCACAAAATCGTCATGATCTTGTTGTGTGAGTATTTAAAGCCAAGCTAGAGGATCTCAAATTTTAGCTATTTCATAAACATATGCTTGGAATCATTGTAACACATGTCGATGTAATGGAGTTCCAAAAAAGAGGTCTACCACAAGCACATTTCCTCCTTATCATGGAGTGAACATACAAATTGAGTTGTCTCAATGAGTATGATAATGTTATCTAAGTAGAACTTCCAAATAAGGATATTTACCCAGAACTACATGAAATGGTAGTCAAACATATGATGCATGGCCCGTGTGGCCCACTAAATAGGAAGAGTCCATGAATGAAAAATGGTAGTCGCAAGTGCTATTATCCACACCAATTTACTGACACAACTATCCAAGGCGAAGATTCTTACCCTATGTACAGGAGAAGGGATGATAGATAGAGGATAAGAGTGAGAGTGCATGACTTGGACTATAGATGAGTTGTTCCATATAATCGTATGCTTCTAAGAAGGTATGACTGTCACATCAATGTAGAGGTTTGTTTGAGCATTAAGGCTGTTAAGTACCTTTACAAGTATATTTATAAGGGGCATGATAGGGCATCTTTGTCCATCAATGAAGCCGATAAAAACTACGAGATTAATGAGATAAATGATTATAAGGATGCTAGGTGGGTAACACCACATGAGGCATTGTGCAGAATATTTGGATTTGATCTTAGCGGGATTTCACCCTAGTGCTACACTTACAGCTCCACCTCCCAAGAATGCATCTTGTCCTATAGAGAGAGTGATGATGTTCGTGAAGTTCTCGACCAACAGGGTGCCTCAAGAATCTTGTTGACTAAGTATTTCAAGGAAAATAAAAAATTTACGTACATTACTTTATATGGATTTCCCACAATATAATATGCAGTGTGGTTGCCTAGATGCAAGCTTTGGAAAATAAGAGAACGAAGCCCATAGATTGGGAGGATCATCTCAACACATCCAGCGGAGGGAGAGAGATACTACTTAAGGGTGCTATTAAACCACATGATTGGTGCTACTTCATTTGAGGAGTTGAGGACATATGACGGTGTTATATACCCTACATTTCAAGAAAGTGCTGAGAAAAGAGGTCTCATTGAGTCAGATATCAACATTGATGAGTGCCTCTCTGAAGTACAAGTTTTCCATATGCCATCATCCCTCCGAAGGTTGTTTGCTACAATATTGATTTATTGTGAACCTAGTGATGCGCGTGGACTCTAGAACACACACATCGAAGCAATGTATGATGGCATCCGACAATCCCAAATGAATTCATATGTAGTTGAACAGATGATGTTCTTGAATATCAGAAAATTGCTTCAGTCAATGGGTAAGGAGATAACATCATTTCCTCTTTTATAAATAGATGAAAGATATGACACCATGGTAGGTGAGATGAGGGAAATTTGTGAAGAGTCCTCTATAGAGGTGGATAATAAGCTACTATCGAGCACATCCTCTCTTAATCCAGAATAGAGATATGCTTATGATGTTATACTATCATCCGTTAACAACAATAGTGGAGGTGTGTTTTTTGTTGATGGCCTAGGAGGAACAGGAAAGACCTTTCTACCCAGAGCTTTATTAGCAAAAGTTTGTAGCGAGGGGAAGATAGCTATTGCTACTACAACATCTAGTGTTGCTGCTTTCATCATGCCTAGAGGTAGGACTGCTCATTCAAGGTTCAAGATACCACTAAGCATACAAGATAATGCGGTGTGTAACTTCACTAAGCAAAGTGGTACTACAAAGCTTCTTCAAAAAGCTTCGCTTATATTATGGGATGAAGCCTCCATGACAAAAATACATGCAATAGAGGCGTTAGACAAGAGCATGAGAGACATAATGGAAAAGACAAATCTACCATTTGGAGGAAAGAAAATGGTTTTTTAGAGATGAATTTAGACAGGTTCTTCTAGTTATACGAAAGGGAAATAGGGCTCAAATTGCAAGTTCAACCTTGCGTAGATCTTACCTATGAGATAACATGCATCAGTTGAGACTTATCCATAACATGAGAGCTTGATCAGATAAATGGTTTCAGACTACCTTCTATGAATTGGCAATGGCATTGAAAAGACCATCGAAGATGACTATGTAAATTTACCCAACGAAATATGTGTACCCTACACTGGTGCGGAATCAAACATTGATGGTCTTATTGACATGGAATTTCCAATGTTAGGTGCAAACATGACTGATACATACTACATTACATCTCGAGCTATTTTTTCAACGAGGAATGAGAACGTTGATGCCATAAACATGAAGCTATTTTGTCACAGTCATGATCGAGTAGCCAATGATCTATGCAACCATTATCCGCTTGAGTTTTTGAATTCATTAATGCCAAATGGGTTACCTCCACATATATTAAAACTCAAGGTTAATTGTCCTGTGATTTTTCTTAGAAATCTTGACCCGTACAATGGTCTGTAATGGGACTAGATTGATAGTCCGAGCATTTCAAAGGAATACTATTGATATTAAAATTTTATTGGAACAACATGCTGGTGAGAGAGTCTTCCTTCCACGCATACCTTTATGCTCGTCTGATGATGAAATGTTCCCCTTCAAGTTTAAGAGGAATCAATTTCCTGTTATGGTGAGTTTTGCAGTGACAATTAATAAAGCACAAGGTTAAACAATACCACATGTTGGAATCTACCTCCTGAACTCAATGTTCTTTCATGAACAATTATATGTAGCTCTATCATGAGCGACTTCTCGTAGTAACATCAAAATACTCGCTGCTCTAGAAAAAAATAGGGGTATTAATTCAACAAGCACGCTAACGAGGAATATCGTCTACAAAGAAGTGCTAACTGAGTAGAAAAAAGAAGATGTGCTCACTATATAGTATCTTTTACAATTTCATGCCAGATCTGTAATTATAAATATGCAATGACACTTTATATAGAAAGGATGCCTCTATGTATTGTTTTGAACAATAATATATCACTTTGTTTCTTATCATCGCAATATATGTTACTAAACATCTCAGCAATAAATATATCATGCTCTAAATATATTGCCATTAAATTTATGAATCTGTTACAACGCACGAGCACCTTACTAGTATATATATATGCAATTTGTGCCATAACTTGAATTCTGGAAGTATTACTCATTAGTGACGGGCAACAACTATTGTCCGTCACTAATGATCGTTACTAACGGGGAACCTATACTACCCATAACTAAAAACTATTTTGTAAAAAATACTACTTTGATCTCATTAATGCTGGCAGTTAGTGGAGTTATGTAGTTGGCACATTAATTGATATTGTCATCCTTTCCTTTAAATACATTGGTTGCTTGCATTTGGATTTCAAAACAATAGATTTTTACTCTTACTCTTCTTGCTTCTTTATTTGCCATGGGTGTTTGGGGTGGATGTTGTCTGGCTCGGTGCGTTTACCAGAAGCACAATACTTGTATGGTCGCATTAGTAATACTAGTATCACAAACTGTTGGTGTAAAAGATTACGCTAACAGGTTTAGAGAACTTGATTTGCTTATGAGGACTATTCCAAGCCTCCAAATTGGAAAATAGCTTGAGATAGTTCGAAGTGTGTATTGAATATCTGAGTATTCGATACCCCTTAAAGAGCGAAGAGGGGTATTTATAGACGGAATACTTTAGGAAAAGACTCCTTTACCCTCTAATTACAACCGACTTAGAAGATATTGTTTAATATTCTTCATAGAGTTAAAAGGGTAAATGACTAGTCTAATTAGTGAGAAAATAATCCTTCTTTCCTCGCTGGCAGTACCCCTTTGGGTAAAGAGTCTCCGGAATTCTTCGTCACACCCAAGCCTTGATGGAGGCTTTCATTGTAGAAGGCTTCAAATACAACGAAGCCTTGATGCTTTTAGGACCTTCGGAGACCAAAGCTTCTGACTTCGTTTCTTCTGATTGTGTTGATCTTGAGGTTTCCTTAATCTCCAGAGGATGAAATATTTTTCCCCAACACAAACACTTGTGTGGTCACTTTTATATGTGACCGCACAAGTGTTGTGCTCTCTTTGATCATCAATGACGGGTGGTAACAATGACCCATCACTAATGACTACATAGAGTGATGGGTGATAACTACAACCCGTCACTAATGACTCCCCACACTGACGGGTGGTAACTACCACCCGTCACTAATAGCGCCTGCTTATAAATAGGCAGGCTCCGAAGTGAATCGATATGCTTTCAATTCTTTCAACTCTAACCCAAGCCTCTAGCACCATCGTTGTCGCCATCGTGCTCCTCGCCACCCCCACCATTCTTTGTTCCATCATGTGTGGCCGTCCGTTATGTTCCACGTGGCCTCTTTCTAACTGTCCATTTCGTCGTGTGTGGTCTCCGCTCCGCCATCCGTTCTGTCATGGGTGGCCTCTGCTCCATCGTTTGTTTCATCGTACGTGGCCTCCGCTCTACAGTCCTGACTCGATGTGTGCCACCTCGGTTGCATCCTTCTCCTCTAAAGGTCCTCCTCAATTTTGTGCTCAATTTTTGTTCTTTGATGATTAATTAATTTGCTCATTGAAGATAATGATATTAATATGTGCAATTTGAGGATGTGTGTGACAATTTAGTTTAATTTTATTGTTTTCACAAATTTATTCATGGAATGCAATGCTCTCTCATTAATTTGTGCTCTATGATGCTTTGTTCGGTTTTGTGCTCACTATCTTCTCTATGATGGTTAATTAATTTGCTCAATGAAGATAATGCTATTAATTTGTGCAATTTGATGATGTGATACAATTTAGGTTAATTTTGTTGTTTTCAGAAATTTATTCATACAATGCAATGCTCTCTCATTAATCTGTGCTTTATGATGTTTTGTTCATTTTTGTGCTCAACATTATTAGTTGTCACACACACCTATGATTTAAATTGTAGCCTAGTGGCGAGGAGGCCATTAAGTTGGCCCGACATCTGAGAGCAATCATGTTCAACTAAATTTAATTATATTTGTTATATTTGTTTTTATTTTAGTTATAACATTGTGCTCATTACATTATTTGTATTTCACTTTATAATCCAATGATATTTGTTATATTTTTATTTCAGTTGGGTTTTCAAGAGTCTCTTGTTTCTTATCTTGTTCTAACAAAATTTGAAAAATAAGTTAGAATCGTGCAACCGATTATATTGTCTCCTATTTGGGAGTGTTGGATTATAAATTTGACCGGGAAACTGGTCATATTTATAGGAAGATGCTCCCAAATTGTCCACGCTTGGATAGTCCGGGGATGTGAGGCCCGCGTAGCTGGACCATGTGATCCCATATGGTTCTAGAGAGAGTTTCAGTGGTGTCTCCTTGTTGTTCTTCGGATACACAATCCTTTGTAGGACTGAGAGTACCGCCCATAGATCGGTGAATGGGCACCTCAATAAATTTTTTCGAATAGATGGTCTTCCCTTTGCACCCAACATTCCTCTAAAACTTCTAACAAAAACAAAGAGAATATCACAGCAAAAACCAAAATCAATCTAGTGATATCACTCTCCTGTCGTATAAGATGTGATGTGATAATCTGAGAGATCACAAGCACTAAAAAAAATCTAGCCCAAAACGATCGGTATGTTAATCGAAAATACACAACCACAATGCTTAAAAGAAGATTAAGACTACTCATAGATGTGACTTCAGGTAAACAGACATTTCATCAAATCACTGGTATTTCATAAAGCACAAGATAAACATCTACAATGCACAGGCATTTAATCATATACTAGGACATACACACAGGTCTCACAAGCATATCATGAAACATGAGGAACATAGTGAGGTGTGTCAGTAGTGTTCAATGGAATGATGAGTGATTGACATGCTGAGTTCATGAGTTCAGTCTGGATGTTTTGGAGTTGGTGTTTGTGTCTGTGTTTGTCTTGTGTGTGCAAGCTTGAGTTACTCGTCAACTGTCGATAGCACGGGATTAGGGTTAGACGCGGAGTCTAATGCCAGATGGTCAAGGGTGTCAGTCGAAGTCGAGAGTGGACTCAGATGTATGCATGGAGGTCGAATAGGACATCGAGTTGGAGATTGATTGAGAAAAAGCGTCGTACGAGTCAGTGAAAGGGAAGCCAATGCAAGTGACAAGGCTGCTCGAGGGATCGAGAGCGGGAGAGACTTGCTGGTGGCCGAGTTCGCGGACTAACGACGTGCGTCGACGATCGGGAGAGGCTTTGTCGGTTTTTTGCTAAAAAACCATCGAAATGTTTATTGTTTTTACTAATTCAATAAAATAGTGTCAAGTTTTAGTTTAAATTTTGTAGTGTCATAGTGTGTACTTTTTAGAGTATTTGTGGAATGTATAAATTATGAAAATATTCTAAAGAGGGGTCTAGTGTAATAGGGTATTTTTAGTTTTAATTTTTTAGAAATGTAAATTGAGTCTTTCTAAGTGGCTAAGTGCAAATGTGACCTTCTAGAAACTTTGGGGCGGGTCGAATATTTTATCCGCATCCCTGCTATCATCCGAGGAGGTACAATCCAGATCAATCAATGCACTTTTTCCTCAGCAATTGCTAGCTTCAAACCAGAAAATTTCTCTCGGATGAACTCATTACCATGAACAGAACTTTGCTTTGATTGCCGGATGAGCTACATGGGTTTCGGGACGTCTGTTCACCGTCCAGAAGCCTGAAGTTCTCAGCGTTTGTCCAGGTAAATTTCACCTTGATTTTCTGTGATTGTCTTGATGATCTGAGATGGTTTTTAGGGTGATTATCTCTAGTTGTGATTGATGTATATACAGACTAGCTTTGATTCTTGAATTGGTTAAATACTCACATGGATTCCATGATCTAGTCTTTAGGATTATGTGTTCAACTATTCATGAAATTTGTTTTTGATCTCTGCAGCATATATGTTTGATAGATTGATTATGTGTGAGTATATCCTGAAATGAATTGATTGAAAGGATGCTGAATTAAAAGTGCTTCTTGTTCTGGTTTGTTCATCAAATCCTTATGGTTTTGGTTCAGGGTGAGGTGTGTAATTCAGCTATTAAACCTGATTTGGAGTGAGTGAGTATTCTGATGATGAGTTCAGTTTCTTAATCTGATGATTCTTGATCTGATTCAAGAGTGTTTGAATAGAGTCTGTTTTTTTGAATTGTTTTTTTGTTTTCTCAATCTGTATATGGATAGAAGTTGTTCTGTGATTTCTGTTGTTGAGAAGACATTTCTTCACAGCAGTTTTCAGATGAAAAACATTGTGTTCTAGGGGGTGTGTGTCTCAGAATAGTAATTGTTGCATTTTGTAGATCAATTACTGCTGACAGAAATATTTTCAACTGTGTGTCTTCTGATTCCAGCTAGCAATCCATGAGTGGTTCTTCAAATTTCAGTGGATAAACTTGTTGATCTGGTTGTTTACTTGATAGATATCATTCTGAATTTTTGAGCACATCTTACTAACATTTTCAGATGGATTTTGAGTATGTGTATGGATTACTCTTAGAGATGCATTTTGAATTTTCTTCTTGAATCTATTTCTGAAGTTGCCTGTTCAATTCAGTTGTGTCACATGATGTTGTGCCAAACTAATTGATCAACATGAAATTCAGTCAAGAGAGTATACTTTTATCTCAGGAATGTCTTGTTAAGTGTTTCAATCTCTGAATTGTAATTTCTTAGAATTCATCATGTTCTGGCTAAGTGAGAACTTGTACTTTGTGTTGGTAAAATTGATACAAATGAGTTCTTATTGCTCCAGTTCTTGAGTACTGAATCAAATTTTGTTTTGCTGAGTTTTTTAGTCTTATTCCTGAAGAGGTATGCTGAGAAGGAAGTTATAGGTTCTGAATTTGTTTACCCTGGTATATTGTCAGATTTGAATCTGTTTTGCCATACAGGGTACAGTAAAAGTTTTTTAATCCAATTCTGAGTTGTGGCTTTTTATTGCTCTGATCTGAGACAAATCTGAATCTATACAAGAATTCTGAATTCAAATCTGAATTGAGTACAATTTGTGATTCCTGAACTATTGATTATTTCTAAATTTTAGAAATGCATTTGTGTTGATGAACTGCTGCTTGAGATAGTTTTCGGATTAGCTATAGTAACTGCAGTTGTGAAATAGCTCTTGTTGTGTAGAAAATTTACTTGTAATCTGTTTTGGTGTTCATCAGATTGTATCAAAGGTTAATCACACAGTTTTCTATTCAGAACCAGAAGTATTGTTTCTTCTGAAATCTTTTACCATGAATAGGAACCAGGTTCTGTTTTCAGATCTGTAATAGTGTGCTGTATAGAGTAATTTTCAAAGAAGACCTAAATTTGTTTGTGTTGTTTTGTGAATTTTTAGTTCTAGCATTGTTGTCAAAGTCTGAATATGGATGTGCTGAACTGAAATGAGTTTGAAGTTGAAACTTGCTAATTGAACTAAAAATGACATATGCATGTTATTGAAGTTACCATTACTATTCATCGTACGAAAAATTTTAGAAGTGATTGAATCTCATTTGTGATTGAATTGAAACAATCTGAGTTACTTTTTAAACTTAAAACTGATGTCTAGAGTAAGTGTTTTGATAGTCGTTGTTTAAGAATCTTGAATACAAGATTATTTGTGATTTTCCCTCTTGAGAAGCTCAATTTTTGTATTGATTGGTTTGAAACTTGAATTTGAGTTCTTAGAGGTGCATTGGGTGATTTAATTAGGCCATCACATTCGAAAGAACGTGTTGAGGCGTCTATTCACCCCCTGCTAGTCGCCATTCCGATCCCACAAAACACTTCATCCTCAGAAGTTTCTCAAAATAATCAAAGTATTTCAAGAATAAAAACAGTAGATGCACGAGAATTGAGAGTGAAATTTAATGTGCTTCAAAAATGGAGTATTGCTCATGTGCTACAAGCCGGTGACTGGTGGCTCCCACGCCTGCTTCAGCGCCAGCCTAGCACCATGCGCATGGCTCTGAGCAAAGCGTTGCCCCCACGCCGAGTGACTTACCACGTGGCCCTCGGCCTTGGTGATTCACGCACGTCCCCGCGCCTTGCAGGCCCACGCACCTCGCGGTGGAGCTCCCCACGTGACTTCCCCGTGCCGATCTCACGCATCAATTGCTGAATGGCCCAGCATCTCAATCCGATGCACACAACTCTAGAAAACCAAAGAGCTTGGCGGACGTGCGGAAGAAAAACCAAATTTGAACTCTGATATTTTTCTGATTGATTGAGTTACCCTAACCCTAGGGTAGGGGAGTTAAATAGCCAGCCCACACAACTACAAAAAGGCCATTAAACCCTTAGTGTTTTTTATAGACGCAAGGAAAAAATAGAAAATCCCTATAATGGCCTTAGGATTTTTATAGATTCGATTCAGATAGACAGTTGACCTAAAAGGCAAATTAGTAAAATCCTAACTAAAGGAAACTTGTCCTAATGTGGAGCTTTCATACATATACGACTTCACTTTAGGACCGACCGATCTCCGATCAATGTTCTAGATTGGGCGTCTGTTTTATGTCGAAACTGATAAAGTGCTTGTTGCCTCTGCAACGGGTACCCAGATTAGGCCGAGCAGACATTGCGGCCCCCTCGGCCCACTATCGCTCGCTTCCCATTTACTTGAGTCAAACCCAATCAAACCACGATGAGTCCCTTGTCGTTCCTAGCCCATGTACCCAGATTGGGCCGGCTTGACTCCGTGGCTCCCTTTGCCTGGTAGTCGTTCACCGCCTGTGTACCTGAGTCACATGTTGTCAAGACATGATAGGTCTTCTCATCATCTCCTCTCTCTTGACTTTAGTTGAAAATCACTCATCATCTTCTAAAGCCATGAGGCCCATGATCTTCAACATGGCTCATCATCCTCTCATTCCCGAGTCGAGGTGTGTATTTCGAGAACAACAGGGAGATGCTTTCCAAATTCTCTCTAGAACTGTATGGGATCATGTTGTTCAACCGTTGGGGAATATGGGTGCTACTCTAGCCAACAAATTCAAAATTTTACGCCCTAGGCCCAAGACTCATGCACGTGTGAGATCATGGATCGGTACCTTCTAGCACACGATGCGCGAGGTGCAGTGGAAGAAGATGTTGGAGCAACACAACAAGCCTCTCCTCACTTCATCCTCGTCGTCCTTCGCCGATCCGATCGATGAAGACGACGTAGTCGTTCGCATGTAGATGCCCACGAGCGTCGCTATTGTAGCAACGCCTACACGAAGTACACACGTACAGGGATGGAGTACCTCCCACGGCAGTGTGCTAGCACCGCACGTGAGAGCCGGGGATCCTTGACCTCAACGTTTGAGATCAAGAAAGGAATGAGATAACTCATGGGTGGCTAGGTCTAATCTAGGCTTATTTCATGCCCAAAGACGTCCTCCTCCTCTCCTTTTATAGGGCTGAGAGACCCCTAGTCATGCTCACCCCGAAACCCTAAAAACCGTAACAGATCCAATCTGTTTGCCCACATCGGAACTTCCGACAGGGTATTTTAGGTCTCCTGATAAAGTACGACACGCAATAGATCCAATCTGTTAACGCCCACCTCGGAACATTCGATACCATATCAAAACTTTCAACCAGTACAAAAATTCCCCGATTCCGAATCAGAACTTCTGGTTCATCTGAACTTCATATACCATATCAGAACTTCTGGAGCAACATTTGCTCTCTGTATTGAGAACAGAAATTAACCGGAACTTCCGATACTTCCTATTGGAACTTCCGATCCATGGAATTTTCTTGGGCAAAACCTTCAATCTCCCACTAGCACAAGAACCAATTCTTTGCATGTTTTAATCCATCCCCTTAAGTGTGTGACCCGATAGGTTCATACACTAACGGGTGTACTAACACCACGTTCACTAACATGTGTCAACATCACTAATTTGACATCTCTATGTCTTTGATCTGTGAAACACAATCATCAATCAGTCGGATGTACTAATCCTATGTATCATCACTATCCACATGATGACAAGATTAGGGACCCTTTTGAACAACATCGTCATAAAGCAAATAGTGTCACATAACAAGTCGCACTCATTAATTAAATGCAAAAGATATTTATTCAAGGAACAAGATAACAATTATCCTCATACATTAGCATAGACTCTACTAGCATCTTCCACAAACATATGACTCACTCACACAAGTATCTAATACCTATGGAGCTCATATGTGCCTCATGCTTAGGCTGTGGAAGAGTATTCGTCAACGGATCCACCATGTTCAAATCCGTGTGTACCTTGCAAATCTTCACATCACCTCTCTCAATGATCTCCCGGATCAGGTGATATCGCCGAAGTATATGTTTGGATTTATGGTATGATCTAGGCTCCTTGGCTTGCGCAATGGCACCACTATTATCACAAAAGAGGTCCACTTGACTGGACGCACTAGGAACAACAACCATCTCAGAAACACACTTCCTGATCCAAACAGCCTCCTTCGTTGCTTCTGATGCAGCGATATACTTAGCTTCTATTGTAGAATCGGCCACCGCCTCTTGCGCTGGAACTCTTCTAACTTACTGCGCCTCCATTGAGGCAGAACACAAAATCAGATTACGATCGAGAATCATCTTTATCGGCCGGAAAGCTAGCATTCGTGTAACCACTTACAACGAGCTCTTCTTCACCATCGTATACCAGGAACATTTCCTAAGTCCTTCTCAAGTACTTGAGGATACTCTTTACTACAGCCCAGTGACTTTCACCCGGGTTCGATTGGAACCTGCTCGTAACACTTAGAGCATATGATACATCTGGGCGTGTACACAACATGGCATACATGATTGATCCAACTACGGAGGCATATGGGATCGCACTCATCTTCTCTAGCTCATCAGGTGTCACAGCACACTGAGTCTTACTAAGAGAAATACCATGTGACATTGGCAGAAAACCCTTCTTAGAATTATGCATTTTGAACCATTACAAAGGAGTGTCATTTCTGATCAGCAATATGTCATCCACATATAGGACCAGAAACACAAGTGAGCTCCCATTAACCTTCTTGTAAACACAAGGTTCTTCTTTGTTCTTGATGAAGCCAAACCCTTTGACTAGCTCATCAAAGCGAAGATTCCAACTCCGAGAAGCTTGCTTCAATCGATATATGGATTTTAGCAACTTGCAAACTTTCCCAGCATTTCCCGGAACATCAAGACCTTCAGGCTTTTTCATGTACACATCCTCACTTAGGTTTCCATTTAGGAAAGCCGTCTTGACATCTATTTCCCATAACTCATAATCATAAAATACGGCAATATCTAGGATGATCCGAATAGAATCAAGCATAGCGACGGGCAAAAACATTTCATCATAATCAACACCTTGAATCTGTCTGAAACACTTTGCCCTCCTCTCTATTATAGAAAAGTATCCTTTGGTTTCCTTAGAATACCCCTGTAACACCCCAAATTTTCTAACAATAAAATAAATTCAGAAAATACTTTTTCAGGAAATAATTTAATTTTTATTTTCCACAAAGCTGAAAATGCCTAAGATAAATAAAATCCAGAGAAATATTTCAAATCATGGTCTATTAAATTTATATTATGTTCCTATGACCAAGATACAATTTTGAGAGTTTTTAAAAAATTTTCCAACCTTTGCTTCTAACTCATAATTTACAAAGCATTATCTGTGATTATTTTTATTCGAAAAAGGATTAAAGATAGCATTGGGCCGAAACCCTCCATCCTCCCTCCCCGGTCGGCCCAACCCATTCGCCATGCCATCCTCCCACTGACAAGTGGGCCCCTCCTATCGATGGGCTCAGCCTCCTTCCCTCACAACTTAGCGCCTCAGCCACACCTATTGGTGCCGACCATTAACCCTCTCTATTTCTCTCGCTCGCTGACCAACGGGACCCCCATGTTGGTCGTCTTCAACCTTGGGTGCCCAAGATACCCGGCCACTGCCTTCACTCCCGAGAGCCTCCAACGTGGGCTTAAGCTGTGCTTAACACTGGCATATTAAACCCTGTAACCC
The DNA here is from genome assembly GCA_019279435.1 of Zizania palustris. Classification (NCBI taxonomy): domain Eukaryota; kingdom Viridiplantae; phylum Streptophyta; class Magnoliopsida; order Poales; family Poaceae; genus Zizania; species Zizania palustris. The sequence continues at coordinate 2,293,037 of JAAALK010000287.1, forward strand.
CCGCAGTCAATCCACCTAGGATTCCCTCGAGATTACTCCATGTTTATCACCGAATTCAAGATCGTCGGAGTTACACCCCTTCGGCATTCACAGCACCCCGAGCCTATCCACTCGCTGTCGACATGATATATTAACCCCTCATGGTACACCACGTCTAGCACACCATTCAATCGCTCCCCCTCGCCCAAAGGCGAGCACTCACGTTGCTCTTTTGCGCCGACCCCCTATTCGGCCTCCAGCCACCACTCGCTGTTGCCGGAATCCACCTCCACCATCATCGACCACACCATCAAACCGTCACAACCTCACCAAACCAGCAACAACTCCGCCAAAGTTCTTCGCCACAAGAGCACCTTTGCCAACAAGGACCTGAAGATTCACCACCGCCTCTCACGTCGCCGGCCACATCCAGTCGACCCCGAGCCTCGCCAATGGTACCAACATGATCCCCTCGCTATTCTCATCGCATTCCTGGTCTTAGATCGAACCTAGGGTCACTGTCACTATCGCAAGCCCCCTTGCCATGCGCAGCCATCGACAGAGAAGACGACCAGCACAGTACTTGGACTTTGCTGTGTCGGATTCAACCCTAGCCACACAATCTCGATCAGATGTTTGGGATTATAACACTCTGAGGTTTAATCTTGGCCATCCATCCGAGCAAAGTGGTATCGAGTGATCTCAGCCATCCATCATTATTTAAAATCCAACTGTGATCCAAGCCGTAGTTCGATACCGGTTCGCCATGTTTTAATCACAGTCGTTGATCTTCACTTAAGGATCCCGCACGAACTGTGACCGCCGAATTGTGATCCAACGGCTCAGATCCATCTGGTCCATAGCACATTGCACGGGTTCACGGTGGACTCGGTTTACTGTGGACCGAAGGATGGTTTAAGATTTAAATAAATTCCAGAAAATGGTTTAAACTTCACAAATTCATAACTTGCTCAAATTAACTCCAAATTTGACCATTCAAATTTCAGAAAATTTATCTTTTCATTCTCTTCATGTTTATGCAATAAAATTTATATGTTTATTCTGGACATTTTATATTATTTAATTAGGGTAAAAATAAAATTGAAGAAATCATTTTATAACTTCAAAAATTCATAACATCATTAGATTAACTCTAAAAATTACCATTTTAATTTCAGAAGCTTTATATCTTTATTCTCTTCAACTTAGACCAATAAAATTCATATGCTTATATTGTGATTTTATATTGTTTTAATTGAATGTTATTTCTCGTTTTACGTACCGAGAAGATTATGACGCCGTAGAGGAGCAAGAGTATTTCCGCAAAGTTTCCCCTGCCACCTTTGCTGATCAAGGCAAGCCACCAACCCCATTTTGAGCATATTTAACCCAGTTTTAATTAAATATCGCTAAAACTCATAGGTTATATTTACATTAGTCAAATGGATAACCCTTCATTATAATTATCGAATCCCCGACCTTGATGTGCAAACCCAAGCCATGTTATCGAGCCTGAATTCATTGTCACTAGTATACTTATTAATATTAGAAGTGTCCAATGTATCGACACAACTGCTATAGGCATAAAAACGAGTCGTAGGTACTTGGATTATGATATATGATCCCCTATGTCTCTCACCCCTGGTATTCTGTTGGTCATGGAATTGGTTTGATAAGTTAGCATGGTGGGTTCAAGGTGCAAGCGAGGACATTGGTTAGTCACACCCAGGGCACTATAAGGACCGGTCAGCGGGATTCGTCGCAAATCACTTTTGTACCAACCACAAGTCTAGTGGGTAAGTCTTAACTAGAGGTATCGGTTGTTCCAACCCGAGGCACTATGTGGAGAGGGGCAAGCAGCACTTGCGGGTGGCTTGGTCCATGTGGCACAAAAGGGGATGCGTCATTGGTCCGGTGCACCGGCACGCCATCGAAATCTATAGTGTGTGTCATTGAGTTTGAGCGGTTCATGCTAACGGTTTCGGCATAAGTTCCTATGACTTAGGTCATTTGACACACTGCGGTGTGCGGGAATGAGTGCCTTGTGGGTACAGTGGTACACCTCTGATCATAGTTAAATCTTTTCTAAAAGTCGAGCCCACGGTTAAGGGCGAGTGTAGTGACATCCCACAGTTAGTCTATGTTTGAGAAGTGTTGCATGATTGATTGGGCATGTAAGGACTGTTGAGCGAGGGTGGCTGAGTGTACTCCTCGAGTTAGAAGATGTTGTATCATCCCTGATTTAAATATTTTGTATGAATAAACCTAACTCACATTAAAGGCCTCAAGATAAAAATGTACTTTTCCGTACTGTTGGCGTAAAATATTACGCTAATAGGTTCTTTAAAGTTAAGAACTAACAAACAAAGTGTTTGTTAAAGCGGACTATCTCAAGCCTCCGAAGAGGATAATAGCTCAAAGTAGTTCAAAGTTGTGTATTGAATATCTGAATATTCGATGCATATTACAGGATGAGAAGGGTTGTATTTATAGCTAAAAACTCTAAGGAAAAGACCTTTTTACCCCTCAATTACAACTGACATAGTGGAAACTATTTCGGTATCCCGAATAGGGCTAATATGGTAAAGTATGTTCGAAGGAGGTAAATAAAGTAAACGTCCTATCATTCTGGTTGTTTTCCACTTAGGAGGGGAAGCCTTCCTATGGTCTCTTCAAACCGGAGTCTGGACGGACCCTCCGACTTTAAACCTTCCAGTCTGTAGACAAGCCTTGGACTTGGATATTATGATTTCTCTTTTCCTTAGAATCTCGAAGATCCTAGGGATGAAGTATTTTCCCCCAATAGTAGCCCCTCGAATACGCTTCTCCAAATAACCTGTATAGCAAGGAGAGCAGTATACGCAAGAAATATTTTCATGCTCAGGGACTTAGAAAAAATTCAAGGCATTATAACCATTCGAAGTGTCTTCAACATCGGAGGTGCTGCTGACTCAAGCTTCGAACTCGAATTTCCGTGTGAAAGCTTCACAAGGAAACGAACCATTACGAATGCGGAGCATCGCAAGGAGCCATTAAATTTGAGCTATAACCTCTCAAATAGCCGTTAGGCTTTTTAGATAAAGTAACATACGCAATTTTAACTGTGGGTTCACACCTTTTTACCTTCTGGTCCCACCTGTCAGCAGCATAGGTTGATTATGCAAGTGTGAATGTATGTGTGAACCGTGCTAATCAAAAGCAGAGGGGTTATAAAAGGAGAACTCGAACCGCGATGGAAAATTTTACAGAACTCCAGTTCTAAGCCTCCACATTTTCACCTTCAAACTCTCTCCACTGCTTTTGAGAAAACATCCGATGGCGAGGACCAGCACAAGGGTGCCAATGATGATGGGGACTCTGGCGCAGAGGCAAGAGTGGGTTGCATCAACAGCACCGGCAATGGCGGGAGCCCCAGGGGGTTCTTGGTCCAAGAATACGTGAGAACTATGCCCACCATCTAAGAAGCCATTGAAGCAAACTTTCCTCCTCGGGCAATCAATATGCTTAGTGGAATCCATCGAGGAAGCCGTGAATGGGAAGCTGGGTCCAGGAATGAGGACTTGAGTTCCTAGAACAGAGGTGACCCCGACACCAAGAAGCGGAGAAGTCGTGGTCTTCGAACCCTTTTTTGAAGCGGGGCTGGGCCTTCCTGTAATAAATTTCTTGGCGGAGGTATTAAACATGTTCCACATTACCTTGCCATAGTTGTCTCTGAATGCCATCGCAAGATTGGCCTTCTTCCAATGGGACCTCCGAGTTGAAGGATGTGAAGGGAGGTCTGAAGTCTTTGCTGCTACTCACAAAGCATCATGGCAAACGAAGCCACAAGATGGGCCCAGAGACTCCAAGGTGCTGGTGGCCTTCGGGAGTGTCAACTTCCAGCTCCGAAAGGAGCATTTGAAGAATTTTCCAGCAAAGGTGATCAATGACCGGTGGTACTCCGATTGCATACTCCAGTGGTTTTATGCTGAAGTTGGTGAAGACTCCGGCCTTGCGGGGCCTCTGCAAGAGATCTGGTACCAGAGGTAAGCAGAGGTGTCTCCAGACCAAAGCCTGCTTTCAACGTGGCTTGGGTTACTATCTTCGGTGGCCAAGCGCATGAGCATGCGAGACTTGGCCAAAGAGTTTATTGCCCTTCGGATACCTCCTCTCGGGGCTGATTGGCCTATTGTATTTCAAAGTGTTTCGGAGGGAGAGCTTCGAAGCATGGGTAAGGCTTCACATCTTCTGCATTAACATTGATTAGAGTACAAATAGTATCTTCAATAGATTGTTACCTTTTTTCAGTGGCTCCCTTGGCATTAGCTCTGGAGCAGATAGCCAGGGCTATAGAACAGGTGCTCGGAGCCCCTACTGTAGTGGAGAAGCAACGAAGAGTGGAACTGGTTGGGAGCTGGGAACACTCCAACCGAGTGTGGAGTGCTCTCGGGATGGAGGCTCCTCCTCTGCTGGACTTTGACTCAGCGGGAGCAATCTCTCGGAAGAGGAAAGCTATCACTGGGACCTCCAAGAGGGCTGCGAAGACTCCCATGAAGAAAGGAAAGAAGACAACCAAACTCCCTTGCCTCCATCATCTCCAGCTTCGCTCGATATTCAGAGCTCCTCTTTGGAGGAGTCTGAAGAAAGAGATTCGGATGTTCGCATGGGAAGAGAATTTGAAGACTACCTGCTACATGGCGATGAAGGTGACTCTCAAGTCACGACCAAGGACCCTCCTTGGGAGACTGCAAAAGCGGTGGTGGTGACTCAACCCGAACCTGCCAGAGTCGAGCTGGAGCCAGAGCTAGAAAATACTAGTTCGCCAGTGATCGGAGTAGTAGCGACGGAGGTCATGGCTTTGATGTCTGCTACTCTAGCACAAACTTCGGGGGAGGAACTCAACAAGTACCTCAAGATGTACGAATTTCTGGGGGACCCCGAAATCCTTCCTCAGAATTTAGACGGAGGTATGTCTCCGAACTTTTTCCTCGAAATTCCTGAAATGACTGCCCTGCATCAATAATATTTGAATGAATAGTTAACGAATACCTTGCATTTTGTAGATGCTTCGAGGAGTAGCATGGCTCCAACCAATGATGGAGCTTCAGCTCCTCTCGGAGATGAGGCTCCGGTCGAGGTGATAGAGTTTCTCCAGGTGAGGTGGTTCCACCTGAAGGAGCGACTCTCGAAGGAGGATCTACTCCGACCGAAGTAGCAGCTCCAACTTTTGTACCCGGGAGAGGTAAGGGCAAGACTTGTCTTGGGCCTCTCCCTTCTTTAATGACAACACCTTCGTCCAATGATCCTTCGGTAGGAGCTTCGGAAGAAGATCCTGGTGAAGACGATCAACAAGCCCTGTCCTAGCTCCCGCTATTGGCTCCGTTCTTGGAGCAGCGAATAGGGCTCCGGGCTCTTTTTGAACCTTTGGCGGACAAGAGCCAAGAGGTCGGGAGCTCTGAGCTGGTCTCCGTTCTGAGCAAGGCCAACATACCGGAGCTCGACTTGGCCCTCGAAAGGGCTACCCTCTAGGTATGCAACAAATAACAATCATATTTATTTAATGGAAATTACATCATACTCACTTTGCTTATTTGCAGCATTTTGTCCTTGCTAGAGCGACAACGACTTCCAATGAGCTCGAAACCAATTGGCTCAAACGGAAGGTTATAGCGCTTCAGAATATCCTCAAGGGCTCCGAAGATAAAACTCTGCGTCTGGAGGAAGAGCTCCTTGAGGAGCGGAGGGCTAAAGCCATAACGGAGGAAGCACTCTGGGCAGAGTAGCATAACTGCGCTAAACTCACTTCTTCGATAGAAGAAATTCAAGCAGAGCATACGGTGCTAAGGGCCGAGATTGAGAGGCTTCGGAAAGCGGATGTGGATTCTAGTGCTGAACGCGTAGAGCTTTAATCTTCACTCAAACAAGCGCGGGTCCAGAAAAAATTATTTGTTGTCAAAGACAGCTGAGATCTCGTCCATTACCTCCGAGTTGACGAAGGCCGAGGCGAGGCACAATGTGGAAGCTGATCAGACTCTGGATACCCTCAGGGGTGTTCTAAAATATTTTGGCACGGTGTGCCCGTCTTCTTCATCTGTAGTTGACGAACCTCTTGATCAGAAGGTCAAGATGATCCAGGTGGTGGCCAAAATGATAAAGGGCTCGGGGACCCGCTATGGGGAAATCTACGAGCAAGTAGCCAGGATCAGAGTCCTTCAACACCTCGAAGCCAACGGGGTCTCTGTCGCTCTGGTGAAGGGTTCGACGCCGGCAAAGTTCGTTGACGAAGGCTTGCTGCGACCATCATTGTACGTGGCTTCAGCTTGGGAAGCCTTTTGGGCGACCTGGAAAGTAGACAACGAAGCTGCAGCCAAGGCTTGGATCGACGAAGCCCATCGGCAGAGGCTAGTTCAGACGAAGCCTGCGGCTCCAACTCTGCCAACTGCTCCGCCTCCCGACCCGAAGGTCCAGCTCTTAGGGCACTTAATTATGTACAAGAGATCTTGTAATGCCCTTTTATTTTAATGACTGAAAAGTTTATAAATGAAAAGTCTTTGCTTGAATGTTTGTTTTTAGGTTTTGCTTCGTAATTCAGATCCTGAGCTCGAAGTATTAGAGCTTAATGAAGGGCTTCACCAACAATGGGTTATCCTCTAAAGCTTGAGGCTTTACAGGTGCTCGCGATTTTTGGTTCCTCGAGGGGAGCAAGGGGAAATAACACTCGATGTTTGTAGCGAAGTTCTTTCTTATATTAAAGAAGCGGATAAGGTAGTAGTATTTTCGTCTTTAGAGTATGTAGATTGGTCTGACTCAGAGTACCAAGTCGAAGACCCAATGGAGGCTAGCTCTGAAAAGCTTCTATCCTGGGCTGAACTTCAAGAAGAACATAAAAGCTGTAGGCTTCGAAGAAGAAAAGCACTCGGACCAAACAAAAAGTTTTGAGAACTCCAGGCTCCGAAGACTGAACTGGTCCTAGAGGTAGTTCTAGAGGTCGAAGGGGTCTCCTCTTTTATTTAGGTTTAGATAATATTTTTTCCTAATTATGATGATTGTAACATGATTATCTAATTAATGCAAATTATCTGAGAAGCACCATTGTATCTTACTCCCCCGTGCCTCCTTGTGGGTGGGGGACCATATGCAATGCAATAAGGTCCGTCGGACACAATATTTGGTATAGCAACCTGGTGCTTCGCAATAGTACTTGGTAATCATGAATTTAACTCTTTCGTAGAGTTCTTTGAACTGTATGTTCGTATTGTGATGTTTATAATTTTTGGAACTGAGTTTATACTTATAAGCTCTGATATTAGTAACTTAGGACTTATGGAGTGTTTTATTTGGTTGGAGACATGAAACCTTATTACTTGGTCGCCTACGACTCTTTTACAGATACTTCGAACCCAGAGGATCAGAGATATGTTCTTTTATAGTCCTTAGACTCTTCTACGGATGCTATCATGCCGAAGCCTAGAATCTGTAAGTTTTGGCCACCTTCGGTTCTTTACAGATGCTTTGAACCCGGAGAATCAGAAATCTGTTCTTTTATAGTCCTTAGACTCTTCTATGGATGCTATCAAGACGAAGCCTGGAATCTGTAGGCTTTGGCCACCTTCGGCTCTTTTACAGATGCTTCGAACCTAGAGGATCAGAAATCTGTTCTTTTATAGTCCTTAGACTCTTCTACGGATGCTATCAAGCCGAAGCCTGGAATCCGTAGGCTTTGGCCACCTTCGGCTCTTTTACATATGCTTCGAACCCGGAGGATCGGAAATATGCTCTTTTATAGTCCTTAGACTCTTCTACGGATGCTATCAAGCCAAAGCCTGGAATCTGTAGGCTTTGGCCATCTTTGGCTCTTTTACGGAATCCTTGAAACGATGGTTCAAAGGCCGTTTGCTGGGTTCTAATGAAAGATTCTTACCTCCGCAAGCATCTCTGTTCCTCTGATGTGTCCACGAGGGGTAAGGAATATTTGAAGAGTAAGCATAATTCAAACCTCCATCTTTATTTATTTTAGAAAGGTACTTTACAATTGATTACAAGGAGCCTCTAAGCATAATAACTTTTAAGGTGCTCCGCATGACATGCATGCTTTAATTCTTCCCCTTCTAAATTAGCTAATTTAAAAGATCTGGAGCGCCCTGAGCGTAGGATAATATATGGTCCTTCCCATTTGTTTCCTAACTTCCTCAGAGCAATTGCACTTCACAGTACCAAATGGCATGGTCTATGTTCTTTAACTTTTATCTTCGGGTCATACCATGCCTTCGTTTGGTCTTGGTACTTTATCAGATTGGCGATAGCTCAAAGCCTTGTTTCTTCTGACAAGTCTAGTGAAATGTTCCTTTCATCATTATCTTCAAGCTCTGTTACATGAAGGGATCCACCTTTTAGCTCCGTGGGAGTCATGGCCTCGTCTCTGAATAACAATCTAAATGGGGTGAATCCTGTGGACCTAGCTTGAGTGGTCTGAATGGACCATAAAATCTTAGGAAGCTCTTCGGTCGACAGCCCCTTTGCCAACCCAACAATCCTTCGATTTAAACCAGATAGAATATTTCCATTTGATCGCTCGACGGCTCCGTTGGATTGGTGGTGACGAACAACTACAAAGCACAACTTAATGCCCAAACCTTCGCAAAATTCTTTAAAAGATTCAACTTCGAATTGGGTGTCATTGTCAACTATAACCTCCCTAGGCACTCTGAACCTGCAAATAATATTATGCCAAAAGAATTTCTATACATTTTTCGAAGTGATAGCAGTTAAGGGTTCAACTTCGACCCATTTAGAAAAGTATTCGATTGCTACCACCGTAAACTTCTAGCTGCCTTTTTCCATTGGAAAAGGGCCGATGAGATCCATTCCCCATCGTTCCATTGGCCATACCAGAGCAATAACTTGAAGAGGTGTCAGTGGACGATGGCTTCGCATACCTATCCACTAGCACCCTTGGCAGATTCGAACTAATGTTTCTGCATCTCTTACAATTGTTGGCCAACAAAGCCCCTGTCAAAGTGTCTTTCCTGCAAGAGCATGAGGGGCTAAGTAGCTGCCACACAAGCCTTCGTGAATTTCCAGAAGTATATCTTGGCCTTCAGGTTGTGAGATGCATCGAAGTAGAGGAGAACATACTCTAGCTTTATAAAGTACTCCGTTGACAAGCTCATAATTTCGGACCATTGCTTGGAGCCTTTGGAAATATGGACCTTCTAGCGAAGTTGTATTGTCTTGCAAAATATCCAAAATTGGAGTCCGCCAATCAGTGACTGGAATGCAAAGGACTTCTACGGAGGGTAGTTGATGCACCGAAGGCTTAACAAGTTCTTCATAAAAAGCACCTTCCGGGATGTCCAATGCTCTGGCTGCAGCCTTCGCTAAGACATATGCAAGATGATTGTCTACTCAAGGGATGCTTCAGATAGAAATTCCCTTAAACAATGCCTCCGTCCAGCGGATTTCTTCTAAGTATTTTGCAAGATGTGGATTCCTAGCTTGGAAGCTCTCGTAAACATGCCCTGCAATAACTTGGGAATCTGTTTTTATTATAATTCTAGTTGCTCCAAGTGCTCTTCCTTTTTTGAGACCAAGCAGGATTCCTTCATATTCTGCAATGTTGTTAGTGGACTTAAAGTTGAGCCTTGCAGAATACATTGCTTTTTGCCCTAAAGGTGATATTATTATGGCTCCGGCACTGGCACCGGATGCTTGAATTGGGAATTGATAGCTGTTCTTGCAGTGAAAGAAATACCGAAGGGGGCTAGCTCGGTAGCCCACATTCCAATTCTCCCCCTGGAGGCTTTTCTTCGAAGCATATCACCAAGGGGATAAGAAGTAGGGACAAATGCCTTAACTTCCGTGAGGCCATTACCAAAGCATCAAAAACGTATAGAAATTTCTCACAGTGCCACAAATTTCTCGAGTTCGAAGTATCGTGTTTTTGCTTTGGACAAAGCTTCAAAAATGAAGTATACTCGGTTCTACACTAGTTTTCCCTTGAGCTCTATTTCTATGACAAGCACTGCACTTACTGTGGAGCCCGTTGCTGCAAGATAAAGAAGGAGAGTTTCTTTTGGGAGGGGCACAGTAAGTGTTGATAAATTTCCGAGATAATCTTTAATATCATCAAAGCTTTACTGGCACTCCGGCGTCCATTTGAAACTCTCGAACCCCTTTAGGGCTTTGAATATTGGGAGGCTTTGCTCTACTGATCTGGCTAGGAATCTGCTAAGGGCTGTGAGGCATCCTTTCAGCTTCTGGACTTGCTTCAAATTTTCCGGTGGAGCCATTCTTTTGAAGTGCACTTATCTGCGTTGGGCTAGCTTTGATTCCTCTGCTCGAAACTAAGTACCCTAGCAATTTTCCTGCTTGTGCCCAAATTATACATTTTTTAGGGTTGAGGCGAGCTCCACATGCTCGGAGGCTCTCAAAAGTTTCTACTAGGTTTAGACTATGCTGGTGATTTACAACACTTTTTATAACAATGTCATCCATATAGGCTTCGACATTTTGGCCTATTTGGTGACTTAGAGCCTTAGCAATAAGACGTGAAAAAGTAGCCCCAGTAGTCCGCAATCCAAAAGGCATTCGGACATAACAGAATACTCCAGAAGGAGTTATAAAACATGTCTTGTCTTCGTCTTCGCGCTTTAGCCAAATTTTATGATAACGGGAGTATATGTCCAGGAAGCTTAAGAGTTCGGAGCCAGCCGTAGAATCCACAAGTTGATCGATACGGGGCATAGGGTAGGGGTCTTGGGGTCATGCTTTATTTAAAGAAGTGAAATCAATGCACATGTGCCACTTGCCGGAGCCTTTCTTCTTGACGAAGACTGGGTTAGCCAACCACTCCGTATCGGCTACCTCCCTGATGATTCTAGCTCTCAACAACTTTTCTACCTCCGCTTTAGCGAGGTCTGCTCTTTCGGTTGACAATTTGCGGAGCCCCTGGCGAATTGGTCGAGCCTTAGGGTTGATGAGTAAACTATGCTCAATAATTCTCCAGTCAACTCCAGGGTATCTTCATCGGACCAAGCGAAGATATCTAAATTTTCTCGAACTACTTCTAGCAAAGTAGATATTTCTGAAGGTAGCCCCTTACCAAATTGAATTGGATATTCTTTGCCTTCCTTGAGAATCATCTTTGTGATTACATTGCCTTCTGGGATCGGCTTGAGGGAAGGGCTCTTTGAAGGGTCTGAGGACCACGAAGTTTCCTCTGAGTGCTCCTGCACGCTGTTTACTTGCCGAAATTGTAAGAACTCCACCTTACGTGGGCATCTTGAGACATAGATAATTATGATGTAGGCGTATGGGGCATCGACGACATCTGTTGGACCGGAAACAGCGACCAGAGGGGGGGGGGGTGAATGGGAGCTTTTAAAATTTCAGACTAAATATAGCCTTTTGTTTTAAATCTGTCTTCTGTGGAACAGGCTTCGAACACACCCTTCGAAGTTCAGGTTCAGAGGTATTTGACGGCTCCGAACACAGGCTTCGCAAGGAGCAAAAGTTCGAAGCCAAGAGGACTTCGCTCCACCCACAACCCCAAAAATTTAGCTTCTGCTAAGTCAGCCTTCGCACACAAGGTGCCTTCGTGCAGGCTTCGCACCTCACCCTTCGCAAGAGCGGACTTCCCTCTAAGGACTTAGACCAAATACTCAGCAACAGCAACTGGTGCTGGGCTTCGTACTTCGAAGGTCAAACCACACACAAAACAGACTTCGCTAAGGGCTTCGACACGGGAAGAAAAACGGGCTTCGATCAGTGCTTCGCTAGTAATCAGCGAGGTCTGGCCTCCAGTTTACACAGAGCGAACACACACTGAAAAACACACTTCGCTTAAAACACACTTCGCCCAAACAGGCTCCGGTGCACTACCTCAAGTCAATCAAAGTGACACACAAGAGATCAAAGCATGCAGCGAGGTATGCAAACAAGCTCAAGCAGAAAATGAACACAGAATCAAGACTTCGATGCTTGAACAGGGAACAAAAAAATTGAACTCACAGGATGAATACAGAGAGTGTGGTGGCTAGCACAGGAGTTCTACAATGAATGCTCAAAGTGTTAAATGTGACCTACTCAGCCTCCACTATTTATAGCCACTATTCACCCATGTGAATTGACTACTTTACCCCTAGGGTTTACATTGGTTCTGTCTCTTCATAACAAAGGGGTACAAAAGGTAGTCTGTTTTATTTGGAGGCTTCTCTGTCAGCTTTGCAGAGGGGACAACGTTAGTTTTTTGCAGAGCAGACATTGTCAGCCTTTACAGCCTTGGATTCTTCTGAAGCCCCCCTTCGCACGCGAGGGGTGCGTTAGCTTCGGCGAGAATCCTTGAGCCTGACGGCCTTCGCTTCACCGAGGTTAGCCTTCGATACAGTGATGGTTTTGAGCCGAAGCCGTCAAAGCCCTTGGGCCTTCGCACCAACACCTTCAGAGTGGACCACCACGGCTTCGCAGCTTCTCCCAGCTCGAACTCTGTCAGTCCGTGTACCGAAGCCATGCATGGCCGAAGTACCTCAAGTCAATCTCACTCTGGAGCCAGCCTCGCTCCGAAGCCTGCTTCGCTCCGAAGCCCCACCTTCAGAGTTCCACCCTTCGAAGTTCCTCCTTCGTCCAAGGCCTCCGCATGAAGCATTCCATAAGCACTTCGTCACAGTGTCTCTCCCCGAGAACACTCTCGACGAGCCTCACCCGGACCATGCCTTCGATGCACCTCGACTTCTGAGACCTTCGCCGGGTAAACCTTCGAGTGTCTCCCTCCAGAGCACACTTCGAACATCTTGCCTCTGCTGAGAACTTGATCCACCAAACTCCGAAGTCACTCCATTCAGAGTACCCTTCGAAGTGCCTCGCCTCCGAGGACTTCATCTCGGAGTACCTTCACCCGGAGTCACACTCCGCACTTACTGCCTTCTCCTGGCACACCTGGACCCGAGGTCCGACCTCGACCCCTTCGTAGCCTCCGTGATGGAGCTCCCTGCTCCCCTGGCATCAAGCCTCCCGCTTGACCCAGGTTCACTTGCTACGAACCGTCTGTAGCCTCCGAAGTCCCTTGTGCACCATAGACAAGCAGACAAGTGTATCCAGTACTCCGGAGACCTCTCCGGGTAAGCAACCACACTCCGGTGTACCGCCCAAAGTACCGAGACCTTCGGTACAGCCAATCCTCGTGTACTGTCGGACCCCTCCGACAGGCACACTCTGCTGCAACAGCTGCAGCAACTAGAGCCCACCGAACCCTTCGGTGAAACAGCCTCCGAACCCCTTCGGAGGGACCCCTTCGAATCAGAGGGTAAAATCTGTCAATCTCTCATCACAGACTCCGAAACCAACCCTTGGTTTCTCAACATCAAAGATGACTTCCTCAACTCTAGCCAGGGGCCTCTAACCAAAGGCAACCTTAAGGCCTATTTGGCCGAGGGCATCAAGAGGAGGACCTGCAAAGCCTTGGAGTGGGCGGGCTGCAGGAAACAAGTGCCTTCGGGGAATACACGTCTGATCGAAGGCTTGGGTGAAGGGTATATCAGTGGAGCTTCCACCGTCCACTTATATCCTTCGAACTTTGACTCCTGCTATGTCAGCTGAAATGACAAGGGGGTCAGCATGGGGGAATTTCACCCCTACAGCATCATGGGCAGAAAATGAAATTGGTACATGGGACACTCGGTCATTTCTACAACTGAGTTCGAAGTCCCTATATGCCCTACTTCACGAACATAATCCCTTCGTTGATGCTTTGACATATTACCAAGGGTCCCCCCTCTAGAGATGGGTAGGACCACTCGTTTGCCGCAATCTTGAGGGTCCTCTTGCTTAGGTGGTGGCATAATGTTGGCCGCCTGAAGCTGCATTGGTGCTTCAGGATTGCCGGCCCGCCCCACAGCTTTTACAGGCTCCGATCGTGTTGCTAGAGGAGCTCGATCCGTAGTGCCTCGCCTTGAACTTCTCCCGATGTACTCACCCCGGAGAGCCAGTATAGACTTACAGTCTTTTGTGGAATGGCTTCTATTTTCACCATGCACACAACAAAAAAGAGCCTGGCCCCGACCAGCCGGTTTGTCTTGTGGCTTCGAAGTACTTGCCTTATTACCTTGACCCTGTTGATAGTTGAAAGGCACCTTCAGAGTGAAGGGGGCAATATTCAATACTTTGGAGTGGAAGTGCTTCTTTCCCCTTCTGTGATCATTATGGCGATTATCGAAGGGGACTTGCGGAGGAATCGAAGCTTCTAGCTCCATCTTGACTTCTCGAGGGAGGACTGGCGTAGGAACCACAGTTCTTCATAGGCTGCCTTTTTCTGCCTTGGCATACTGTTCGAAGTATGCCATTAGTTGCACTACTGAAGACACCGGCTTTCGGTGAAGTTTGCTGAGGAGGTCGGGATTCAAAACACCTTCACGCGCCGCATCCACCATAGAAGATGTAGACAATCCTTTTATCTAGGACTTGGTGTGGGCGAAGCATGTGAAGTATTATCGAAGGGTTTCTCCTGCCTGTTGCTTCACCAAAAAAAGGCTCCCAGTAGACATCGGGGCTATGAACGTCCCCTAGAAATTACTCACGAATTTCCTTTTCAATTGCTCCCACGACTTGATTGATCCTAGCTTTAGAGACTAGAACCAATGAAGTGCCACACCTTCCAACGCGAGGGGGAAACATTTTGCCACTGTATTCTGAACCCCTCCACTGGCTTCTATTACAAGGGCGTAAGAACGAGATAATTCTCTGGGATCAGACCCTCTGGAGTACTTGTGCAGCTTCGAGGCTCTAAACCTAGGATCGAAGCACACCTTCTTCAAGTCCGGATGCAGTGGGGATTCATTTTCGAAGGAGGCATTCTCGACATCTTCTTGGACTTGAGGAGCTTCGAGATAATCATCAGGGTCACCATCTTGATGCACTTCTGAAACAAGAGGGATGGCTTGAGGGCAAAGCCTATTCACAGCCTCCTACCTCCATCTTGCTACTTCTGGCTGATGCTGCGCTACCTGAGCAACCGCATCCTTAGGAAGGTCTTTGCTTCCTCCGGAGGGGTCCTCCGGGTCTTGAGAACCAACATAATCAGTTCGAAGTATAGACAGAGCTACCCGAGGGACTCTGGCTGCTCGAGGTCTAATGACCACTTCGGGAGTTTGGGGAACGACTAAAGGTCCTGCACCGTGGGTCCGAGGGGACCTTTGGGGATGATCGGTGGCAAGATTCCTCTTGGGAGGCATGACTTACAAATCTACGGTCCGAAGACCAGAGGCGTCGAACGATTTAGGAAGGCGAGGAAAGGCCTTCGAACTGTATTTTGAAGCCCTTTGCCAAAGGGTGCGCGTAATCTTGAGACTTCGAAACTCACTCCGCAAACACTCTTCTAAACACAGGCAGTGGCAGAGAAGTAGCTTTTAGAACTAGGTTCCCCACGGACGATGCCAACTGTTGGCATAAAATATTACACTAACAGGTTCTTTAAAGTTAAGAACTAACAAATGAAGTGTTTGTGAAAGCGTACAATCTCAATCCTCCGAATATGATAATAGCTGGAAGTAGTTCAAAGTTGTGTATTGAATATCTGAATATTCGATGCCTATTACTGGATGAGAAGGGGGTATTTATAGGTAAAAACTCTAAGGAAAATACCTTTTTACCCCTCAATTACAACCGACATAGTGGAAACTATTTCGGTATCCCGAATAGGGCTAATATGGTAAAGTATGCTCGAAGGAGGTAAATAAAGTAAAAGTCGCATCCTTCTGGTTGTTTTCCACTTCGGAGGGGAAGCCTTCGGAGGGTCTCTTCGAACCGTAGTCTGGACGGACCCTCCAACTTTAAACCTTCCAGTCTGTAGACAAGCCTTGGACTTGGAGATTATGATTTGTCTTTGCCTTAGAATCTCAAAGATCTTGAGGATGAAGTATTTTCCCCCAACACGTACTTTAAGCCATTACCTCCCTTGGTTATTACATTGCATTATTATTGCATTTTCTCGGTTGCTTGTTTAGAACGTTTGTACTCACCCGTTGGAAAATCACTTCAGAGGCGTACTACGATGAGGATGGTCTGGAGTAGCGGCCTAGTCAAGGAAGCGACCGTAGAGAAGATGTTCATCGAGTTTATTATTTTCATAGTTTATTTTATTTTAATCTTTGTGTAATAATGTGTTCTACGAGCCACTAATGATTGACGTATGTGCATCGTCGTGTGATGAACATCTTGTGATTATTGATTTTCTATGTAATTTCAATAAAGTCTGGGTTTTGTTAAATCCAGGTGCTACAACCCCACAAATAAGCACTTGTCAGACTTAGGACTGAGTTTGTCAAACGTCATACGTTAGACATACGCCTCACATCCCCAAATCATTAAAAAAGACAAACTGGGACGCCTTCAAGACCACATTTCATATGGCATCTTCTCTACTGACTTACATAGAACTCTATTAATCGTGAAAGCTGCAGTTTGTAGAGCATCACCCCAAAAGGATAATGGAAGATCAGTGTGACTCATCATGGACCACACCATGTCCAACAAAGTGCGGTTTCTCCGCTCGAACACCCCATTCCATTGAGGTGTGCCGAGTGGAGTTAGTTGTGGAACAAATCCACACTACCTCAGATGATCACTAAACTCATGACTCAAATATTCACCCCCACGATCCGATCGTAGAAATTTAATTGTTTTGCCCGTATGATTTTGTACCTCATTCTGGAACTCCTTGAACTTTTCGAAGGATTCCCACTTATGCCTCATCAAGTAGACATAACCATATCAACTAAAGTCGTCGGTAGAAGTAATAAAGTACTGAAATCCTTTTCTAGCCGTATCACTCATTGGACAACACACATCAGTATGTACTATGGCCAATAGCTCACTCACCCTCTCACTCTGTCTAGTGAAAGGAATCTTTGTCATTTTGCCAAGTAAACAAGACTCGCATGTATCATATGATTCAAAATCAAATGACTCCAAAAGTCCTTCACTATGGAGCTTCTATACACGCTTCTGATTTATATGACTCAAACGACAATGCCAGACGTAGGTGGGATTCAAATCATTGAGTCATTGTTTCTTAGTACTAATGTTATAAACATGTGCATCGATAGGACTTAGAATATACAATCCATTGACTAATGGACAAACACCATAGAGCATGCCATTCGAAAATATTGAACAACTCTCATTTTCTTTATTATGAAGTCAAAACCATCTTCCTCTAAACATGAAGAAGAGATAATGTTTCTGCCTAAGGCGAGAATGAAAGAACAATTATTTAACTCTAAAACTAATCCTAACAGTAGCGACAGTGAATAGATATCGACAGCCAACGCTGTAACCTTTGCACCATTCGCGACAAGGATATCCAGCTCGATACTTGCACACTTTCTTACTCAGCCCCTACAATGATTTGCAAGTACAAATCATTGATACGGTATCAAATACCCATGAATCATTTGGACGAGTAGCAAGATTAATTTCAATAACATTAATACCTTAAGTGGAAGTCCAACTTCCCTTCTTATTTTTCTGCTCTTCCAGGTACACCTCGCAGTTGCGCTTCCAATGCCCAAGCTTGTGGAAATGGTGGCACACATCAGAGTTGGTAGGAGCAGACTTGGACTTTTCAGTTGGTTTAGACTTTGCACTAGAGATTGCATCTGTAGTCTTAGCCTTCTTCCTCCTTCTCTTTTTTCCCTCATTCTGAACAACCATCATATGGTTTGGCGTCTTCCTGATACTTTCCTTAGCAGATTTTAGCATGCCATGCAACTCACCTAGTGTCTTCTCTAGTCCAACCATGTTATAGTTCATGATGAACGGCTCAAAGCTCAATGGGAGTGACCGGAGAATAACATCAATTGCGAGGTATGAATCCAGTGGAGTGCCCAGTCTCTCTAGAGTGTTCATGCAACCAATCATCTTGATCACGTGTGGGCTCATTGGGCTCCCTTCAGCTAGCCTACTACCAAACAAGCATTTAGACACATTGTATCTTTCTGCCCTTTCTTGGTCCTGAAACATGCCCTTAACCCCTACGATCATATCGTAGGCATCACTATCCTCATATTTTTTCTGAAACTGAGAGGACATGCAGGCAAGCATCAGGTAGCTGACATCCACGGAATCACTAACATGCTTCTTATAAGCGCCTTTATCTGCTGCAGAAGCATCCTATCCTAGTTCATCAGGGTGGGGTTACTCTAGAACATAATCCTTTTTCTCTTGCTTGAGAACAATTCTCAAGTTTTGATACTAATCCATAAAGTTCATTCTAGACAATTTATCTCGTTCAAGAATAGATCGCAAATTAAAAACTAGAGTGCTCTTAACAGTAGACATAGTAGGTGCCATGATCTACAAAAGATTAAATGCGAGGTTTAGCACTATGCAATGTTTATCTTCTATCCAGTAAAAGATGTTCGACTATCTAAACCAGTCACTTTCCCTCTCATGACTAATAGTGGCACAAGATCCATGGTCACGCTATCTCCTAGTGAGCTTTGGCATCACTGCTAGAAGCTAGTTAACATAGGTAAGCAACTCCTTGCTAATCACATCGTATGTGACTCTTGTCGTTGGAGAAGCATCAAATGATCGACCCCAACTCCTATGCTCCAAGGCCCAAAACCGTTTTGATAGCCTCATCAAGCGAACCAACACTATGCGTGCAGAAGTTTGACTTCCGCCCTAGCTGGTCGAGATAAAAGATAGCATCCTGCTTTAGCAGACCCACTATCGATGAGCACAAACCCTAGTGGGTGCAACTATTGGGAAGAGCATTAACACTTAACTTTCTGAGGGAAAACTACTCTAGCATTGTAACGTCCCTAGCGCACACGAACTATGCAAGAATTGAATACCATGAATATAAGAAAGCATCACAAACAATCATATTAACTGTAACATAGCATGACCTTCTTCACATGACGATCTCCATCTCCATGGCTCCCATCATCGAGTGCATGCTCCTGGCGTCCATGAAGAGTACTAGTCCATCTCGCATAGGCTATACTAATTACATGGGCCAAAGCACCGCGGAAACGACATGCAAGCCGTAGTGAATTTTACATCAGCCTTGGGCTATAAATAACCATGACACGCAGGCCATATTTAATTTACATTCATTGCATGCATATCATGCATCACATTTTAACCAATGCCATGCCAGTCATGACATTCTCTAAAAAACAAAGTTAGGCGAGCAATCTACTATTGACTGGATTCTGGATCTGAAAAACCCGGGTCATCAAGCTCGGTTTTTCAAAATCACGTGGGTCGGAACATCCGATCTGACATTGGAACTTCCGATCAATATCGGAATCCTGCATTGTAACAATTTCCTTCTGTATTGAATCATTATTCAACATTAGAACATCCGATCACTATCAGAACTTCCGATCCTCCATCGGATCTTTCGATCACATTGGAACTTCCGATCACATCGTAACTTCCAATCTGTCGCGGACAGAAACATATCTAATATGTTTTTCAACCATGTATCTCCATACATGAGGGATCCATATCGAATACTATGCACGTAGGCTCTGATACCTAGGCTCATGCGCGTGTGAGATCATAGATCGGTACCTTCTAGCACTTGACACGTTAGGTGCAGCGGAAGAAGAGGTTGATGAAGCGCGTCAAGCCTATCCTCTCTTTTTCCCGGCCGTTTCTCGCCGATCCAATCAATGCAGAAGTCACCTTTCCTCATGGTGACAGCCACGAGTGTCACTTATGGAGCAACGCCACCATGGAGTCCACACATACAGGGATGGAGTTCCTCCCACGGCAACGTTCTAGCACCACATGTGAGAGACGGGAAATCCTCAACCTCAATGTTTGAGATCAAGGAAGGGAGGAGAGGACTCTTGGGTGGCTAGGTCTAATCTAGGCTTATTGCTGCACCAAAGACGTCCTCCTCCTCTCCTTATATAGGTCTGAGGGCCCTTGGGTCATGCTTATCTTGAAACCGTAATAGATCCACTCTGTTAGCCCACATCGAAACTTCCGATCCTATATCAAAACTTTCGACTGGGTATTTTAGGTCTCCTAACACAATACGACACGCAACAGGTCCAATCTGTTATCGCCCACCTCGGAACTTCCGATACCATATCGAAACTTCCGATCAGTACAAAATTCCCCGATTCCAAATCAGAACTTCTGGCTCATCGGAATTTCTGATACCATATTGGAACTTCCGATGCAACAATTTCTCTTTGTATCGATACCAGAAATTAACCGCAACTTCTGATACTACCTATCAGAACTTCTGATCCACTGAATTTTCTTGGGCATATCCTTCAATTATGTGGTATTAACTACTCTTTCAAGAATTCAAATATCTAGATCCACAAATGTTAGCAATGTTCACAATCAAAAGCAATAGAAGTCATGCTTTGGCTACCTATTTAAGTTAATCACCACATGCATCATAAGAGATCAACATATAAAAGGCATACACCACTTGAATGGTCATTATGTCCTACTACTCATCTCCATCAGTTGCATGAACAGAAGTACCATCAGTAACTGCGTTGCAACCAAAAAGCTAGGACTGATCCGATGTCACATGAAAGGAAGCCCCCTATGTCATGTACCCAAGATGATATCGACGCACCAATAGAAGAGGTAGCAGCCATAGACACTGTACCTTTTAGAGTGGGAGCAGTACCAAATCCATGACTAGTATTAGAAGCTCAACGGGCACAAAACTTAGCCAACTTCTCTAGATGCTGAGATAAACAATTCTCTGGAGAATGACCAGTCTTGCCACAATTCTTACAAGGATCTGAAGAAGTACCTTTAGAAGTATTGAACCTTTGAGAAGATGCCAACACACCATGAGATACGGACATTTATGCAATAGACATAGACCGAGGAGGAGTCTCTTTAGCAATTAACTCATACAAAGCACATGCATGGTTAAGTTAAAGAGAATCATGTAAAAGCCTCTTAAGGGGAGTCACCGGACTACAACAGCAAGGGTAACGTCCTCCTCCGTGCCCAACCCAACACCGTAGGCGACACTCATGGTGGGCAACGAACCCGAGTCTCTAGATACCATGTTGTCATGGGTTAAGATATCTGCTTAATTAGAAGGTACAAATCTCAAATTGTATTTAAACGAAGTAGTGGGTCAAGGTCTTAGGCCTCGTCGATGTGGAGGTTACAAGAAAGACAATAGCCTGAGTTGAATACTCGACTCCCCGACTATCCAATCGTGCCCTGTTTATATACACAGGACAAATTTGGTATTATTCTGCTAACAACCTTATCTAAACTGACTCTTGATTGAAAACAACTTTGTCTAAACTAACTCAATCTTAATCAAAAATCAAAACCGACCGAAATTAGTCCTGCGCATACGCTGGCGCCGATCCCGCTGCCTCTTTGCCACCTCCTGTTTGCCTCTTCTTGTGCCTATGATATGTCATGCCCCACCTGATAGGCTAGGCTTGGGCAGGCGCTCGCTTGTTCAGCACAGCCCCTACCTGACATTAGTATTCTGTCAAAATTAAGAAAGGAGATTGTTGACACAAAAATGTGCCCCCAAACTTGGGTCAGTTCGACGATCCAAAAGTGTGCGGGTACTTAGGGACAAGCCTAAGCGTAACACAACACTGACATCGTGTTTCAACTACCCTTAATAGTGGCAAGGGGGTGGAGTCGCCTGGTAATCAGATCACACAGAAATAATCCAATTAGCCGAAAAGAAATATATTAAATAAAATAAACAAGTAGGATGAGCGGAGCCTAACTGATTCGAGGGATATAGTGCGAAGGTCTCGCCGAAGGGTACCTTTGGCGTCTGGTGCGAAGGGTCTCACCGAAGGTAATATTTCACGTTCGGACTGATCTGGCCAAACGCAGGCTCCAAACAGACCTTGACAGGAAATCACCTCTGAACAGCGGGGTTCGGCGCGAAGTCTGTAACACGATACAAAATATCCTAGCGCAACACACTGGCATGACTTCGTCCATAGTGAAGTATGGGCATGATGAAGCCAGAAGTGACGAAGCCTACTACGGAGCATGCTGGTGTGCGGGACTTGGTCAAACCGACAATAGCGTGACAGTCCGGCATGGGTAATCGGAGCAAGTATTCCGCCGAGAGATATTCTGGTAGCCTCCGAAACCAGCTTCCTGGCTTCGGACACCTCCGACGAAGGGGCTCCGGACGTGGAAACCTACAATGGAATAGAGATCCAGTGCTAATTCGGCCTGGAGACCGAATTTTCTAAGTATTGCAGAAGGGAAATGAAGGTAGCAATCTGTTACTTAGATTAATGGATACTTCACAGTCGAAGCAACAAGGCGATAGCAATCTGTTACGTAGATTAACGGGTACTTCACGAGTGAGGTAGCAAGGTTTACCATGGTTTCTACGTGGCCAGCGGAGGGCTTCTAAGCAAACCCACGAAGGTTACAGAAATGTAAATAAAAAGTAAAGGTACAGATCAAAGCTACGACTTTGTTATTTATTTGTGTTGGGGGGCTTAATGAACCGGCTTCACCCCAATATTTATAGGGGCTAGTCTTCTTATCTCTGAGATTAATCTGGTAGGATTCAGCCCAATCAAATTTAGGGATGAAATTAGATAGAATCAGACTCAAACTCTATTTCTGGAAATCATCCCAAAGTGGGTCTTCGGCAAGGCCTGCCGAAGCCTGCTCCTCGTGCCGAAGTTTCGGTGAGGCAGGCCTCTGAAGGCCTTTAGGGCGAAGGTAGCAGGCCGCTGGAAGGCTTCCGAAGCCTAAAGCTCAATGGTCCTTTGGCCTTGTAGGGCTTCGGCCCGAACCAGGACATGTGTATTTTTGGCCCAAAGTACCAAAATTGATATTTTGACAATCTTGACCATTTAATGCCATTTTTTGCTATCAACGCATGCCCCCGGCCTTTTAGTGAACTAAGTGAACTAAAAGCATAACGGGATAAGGACGATACCTCCCATATCGTCCTTTTCGACACTTTCAAGCACTTTGCCACACACTTGGGAAATACCTTTTCAAGTACCTTCCATTCAAAGATCTTTGAAATTTCTCTCCTTGCTGAGACTCTAACAAATACGCACTACCTAGAGCGATTTCAGCTATCTTAAAATGACCTTCCCAACTAGGCGACCATTTACCAAATTTGGGGCTCTTAGTGCCTAAGGGAAAAATCGTATTCCAAACTAAGTCACCAACTTGAAACGATTTTGTTTAACTCTCTTATTGTAGGCTCTAGCGACTCTTCTTTTGTCTTTCTCTATATCTTCTAAAGGCCTTAACATCTTATCGGTCACTTCTTCTAAATTGTCTTTCAAAAGAGTTTCATATTCATCGACCGATAAGCCATCTTGCTTTAGGACTCTTAAAGAGCCAAGATCTACTTTTATGGGTAGAACGGTCTCTTTCCCATATACCAACTCATATGGACTAACTCTAGTAGCACCATGCTTTGCAACTCTACAAGCCCATAGTGCCTCGGAAAGCACTTCATGCCACCTCTTAGGGAACTCTTCGATTTTCCTCTTAATGAGCTTAATTAGGGTTTTATTACTAGACTCGGCCTGACCATTGGCCTAAGCATAATAAGGGAAGAGTTTATTAACTCAATACCATAAAATTCGGCAAAGTCTCTCACTTGTTTTGACACTCGAATTTGGCATTAATGGTCGAAATTGTTGAAATATCAATTTTGGTAATTTGGGCCAAAAATATGCCATCTCCGGCACAGGCCGAAGCCCTGAATTGTCAAAGGCCCATCCTGCATTAGGCTTCAGCAGCACCTTTGGAGGCCTCCTTTGCAGGCAGGCTTCGGCCCACTAGGCCCTTTGGTGGCCTGTAGGCTTTGGCCCGACAGGGTAGCTTCGGCGAGGCCCGCAGAGGCCCACTCCAGCCGACAGAGTCCTATCCAGATTAGTATAATTCGGTTGTTTTAATCTCTTATCCAAATCTTAACCACCTGGCTGAATCCTACCTAGATTAGGTGAGATCTCTTATCCAAATCTTAACCACCTGGCCGAATCCTACTCAAATTAGGTGAGACCAGCCCCTATAAATATAGGGGTGAGGTCGGTTCAAGAGGACCCCTGCTTTCATATCAACACAAAGCCCTCACTTTGAATCGTTCTTTTACCTTTCAATCTACTTCCTTGCCCTAGAATTAGCTAAGTAATGTCCATCTTCGGGGGTTTGCACTGAAAGCCCTCCGTCCACCGCGTCGAAATCACGGTAACCCTTGTTGATTCGCCCGTGAATCTCCCGTTTAATCCACGAAACAAATTTTTATCGTTTTTATCGGTTTTCTCCTACTACTCTTGGAAGTTCGGCCTCTAGGCCGGATTGCACTTGATCTTTTACTGTTTGCTGGGGAATTACCTTCAAAGTCATCTCCAAGGACTTTCGGGGTGATTGCTATTCATCTACAAAGTCGCCGGAGCCCTTAGGTGATCAGATCGGAGCCTATCGGTCCGACCGACAGGGCTTCACCGGTGCGTCAGGCTATTGTCGGCATGGTCTTCACGCACCCTTCACCATCATGCCGAAACCCTCTTTGGCGAGAACCCTCTGCACCAGACTCCGCGGTGCCAATGCCCCAGTCTGACCGAAGCTTCGCTATCGGTTTGACCGGATACCCTCCGTCGGTCCGACCGCCCGGAGACCGCTTCGCACCAGAACGTTGAAGCCACCTTTGGCGACTTCTTCGCACCAGAATGCCGAATCCACCTTCAGCGACCACTTTGCAACAGAACACCAAAGCCACCTTCGGTGACCCCTTTGTAGGCGTCAGTCTGACCGAGAGTCCTACTCTGGTATGACCGATCAACAGGCTGAAGCCCCCTTCAAGACACTTTGGACTCCCTTTGTTACAGATATAAATTGGCCTTAGGTTGGCCAGTTTGCTTTATTATTTTTTACTCACATTGGCTAATCAGACTTTATTTCTTAATATTTGTTTGATTACCTGGTGACTCTGTTTCCCTCACAACTGTTAAGGATTTGTCAGAACGCAACGCCGATGCTGTGTCACGCTTAGGTTTATCCCTAAGTATCCACGCACTTTTGGATTGTCGAACTGACCCAAGTGTGGGGGCACATTTTCGTGTCAATATGATGAGCACGTCTACATCGGCTGCTGGTACATCGGCCACGGCTACTACGACTACGGCGACATTACCCCTATCGCCAATGGACCCGGGGGGCATGAACATGGAAATCGACAACCACAACATCACCCTCACCACTCTCATGGATATCCCCGAAGAGGATCAGGCTGAGATCGAAGCCAAAACGAAGGAATTCCACGCCCTCATGCTCAGGCGCTACACGAAAACTCGCATAGGCTTCGTCAAGTGTGACATCGACATCCTGGACCCCTTAGGAAACAAGGTAGCACCACCATCCCTTTCATCTCTATCCCCCTTTGAGATTAGACAGGAGATAGCCGCTACAATGGATCAGGAAGTTAGCGCTACATTTTCAAATCGACTAGGGCCTGAAATGGAAGCGATGTTTAGGAGATTAGGCTTTTCTGAGGCTGTTTCTCACACCCCAATTGCTAGCCTACCCACCGCGCACCACGTACACAATAGAACCGACAGGAGCACCGAAAAGGCCATTACTTATACATCTCCAACTTCTGGGGCTGAGGCTGTGCACACTACTGTCGGTCAGGTTGGCCCTTGGGTCAGCCAAACTAGCACATACCAAGCACCGTCACCGATGACAGTCGGTCTGACCGGCTACCAAGCCGGCCCGACCGACCCGTATACCTATGGTCCGACCGGCTACAAGGCCGGTCCGACCGGCCAGTGTGCCTACGGTCAAACCGACCCTATGGCTGGTCCGACCGCCCCATTTTAATACACGCCACCTACGCCCACGCTGCCCTTTCATGTGTTGCCCGCACCTCCTGCTCCCGCATACCGTTGTATAGGCCTGAGCATCCAATTTATCATGAGCCAGCATGAGAAGAGGGAACGCACGACCAACATCTTGACATACCACCACGTGTGAGAAACCATGTTGAAGAACATGGGTTTTATGCTCCAGATGTGATGAGTGATTGTCAACGGAAGTCAAGAAAAGACATGAAGACCTGTCGTATCTGAGGCGCGTGTGACTCAGGTACACAGGCAGTGAGCGACAGCCAGGCAAAGGAGCCGCGGAGTCGGGCTGGCCCAATCCGAGTACATGGGCTAGGAGCGGCAGAGGATCCACTGGTCTGTTGACCTGGTTTGACTCAGGTACACAGGTGGCAAGCGATTGCCGGGCTGAGGAAGCTGCGGGGTCAGGTTGGCCCAATCCGGGTACCTAGTGTGAAGACGGTGGACGCTTTGTCAGTTTCGGCGCAAAACTGACAACTGATGATTATTTTGTTTTAGGATATTAGGATGAGGACATCACTTCGCATGATACACACACGCACCAGCATGATACACACATGCACCATCAACCTACAATTCAATTACAGGGACCAATCACACGCGGCCGCGCCCGTCGCTTGAAGCATGAGGTTAATTCTTTCCTTAGCAACTATGTTAATATTTGTTTGGATGGGATGATACTGAATACTAGTGATATTTTGTTGCTTAGGAACATGGGAGATGGAATAGAAGAGTTGGAGTTGAAGACGGAGTCGCACGGATGATTTGAAGTCAAGAATTCGCTGGTTCGGACTACATCGACCACCATGCTCCAAAATGAGCATAACTCCCTCACACGAAGTCCGATTGGCACGTTCTTGGACTTTTTCGAAAGCTAAGGAGAAGATGGATCTTTTGGCGTTGGTTTCGCCTCATTTGGAGTCCCGAACCATCATGTGTGTTTGAAACAGTCCTGCGTGACAGAATTGGGCCGTGTTGGCCCATAGTCCGAGTCTGTACGTCTTCTAGCCCATAGTCTGAGTCTGTACGTCTTCTACAGGCTACCCACGCCTTATATACTCACGACAGCCGCATTTAGGGTTAGGTTTTGCTTTGTTTGCATCTACACTTGTGTGTTTAGATCCCGCTCCTGCACCGGACCGATTGGCTGCTGCATCAGCGTTTGTGAAACCTCTCCTCTTCATATTTTATCTGTGATTTGGCATTCGACTTGTATACTTCATGTTCTTGCTTGTGTTCTTGGGTTCGCTTGCAGGAACTAGCCCTCGTGGCGAGGTCAATCGCGCCCTGCGTGGTTGATAACCAACGGAGATGGTGGTGTAGCGATTGCAAGGTTTTGATTTGCCGGACCGGAGCCTTGGATCGTCAACGTCGAGATTCTCCACCAATCCAAGTTATCCTTATCTAACGGAAGATCAGGACCAATCCCCCATTAGTTGGTATCAGAGCTTAGATTTCCCGTTAGGTAATCTCGATCTTCGTTTGTTTTACCTAGAGTCCAGAAAACCCTCACAAAAAAAATCCCCACCGAGAACCCCTTTGTGTCTTGCGATTTTAATTTCAGTTTTTAACCTTGTTGAGTTTGTGTTCTTGGTCGAGTCTTGTTGCTGGTTTAGTAATCCCTTTGTGTCGTTTGAGTAGTAGTTGGTCTTGTGTCTCAAAAAAAATCCCCACCCGAAAACCCCCCTCCACAACCCTACTCGTTTTCCACATTGAGTCTTTGTGACCCCCTTCGGTAAAACAGGTATAACTTTTCGCTCGTTTGGCAGAAAAATCTGAAATTTTTTGAGCATCTTCTCGACCCAATTTGGATCCTACCCTAACACGGGTTCCCCTGTTAGCCTTCATTAGAATTGCCAAAAAAATCAGGAAGATAAAGAAAAAATTGGTCAACGTTTTTGCTCGCCGTTCAGCGAACTTGTTGAATTTCTGTGAACCACATCCCACCTCAGTTGCAGGTGCCAATTTTTGTGGTTGCATCTCTTGACATCCTTGTTCAAAAAAAAATATCGTGAAAAAAAAACAAAAAAAAGAAGCAAAAGAGAACCGGTCCTGTCGATTGCTTCTCCGATCTCCTGTCCGATCTCTTGTCCGATCCCTTGTCCGATCAGCGGCATCGGCAGAGAGCTGGGCGCTGCGCTGGGCTGGGCCGAAAGTCGTTTGCTTGTCCGATCTCTTGTCCGATCCCTTGTCCGAACAGCGGCAACGGCATAGTTTCTCTCTATTGCTTGAATTTTCACCTTGGGAGCACTAAGGCCAGCAACTTTGACGAGTACAAGGGAACACTTATTGAACTTGGTTTAACTGTTATTACTATCGCTAATCCTTGCTACTCACTTTGCCTTCCAAGCTACACCTTTCTCTTGGTCAGGACAGGTTCATTTCTGGCAATTGCACACCACCCTCCACTTGGTTCATCACCTGTAGGCCGGTGACCTCACTGCGGCGTGGTAAGAACACTTGCAAGCGTGGGTAAGGCACTTGACGGATTGCTTCCACCACACACCCACCACCCCACCTAGCTGTTTTCCATAAGGATTATTCTTTGTTATTTTGTCTTTTCACTAACATGGAAGCACTTATTGTACAACGTGTCTTGAGCACTCACATAGACCAGGACGACCGGGCACAACGGAACAATCTGTTTCAGACCTTCTTCGTCGTCAATGACCGCCGTGTACGTGTCATCATAGACAGCGGTAGTTGCAACAATTTGGTGAGCCACGACATGGTAACTAAGCTTCAACTTTCCACACGTGCACATCCACACCCTTACCACGTGCAATGGTTCAACAATAGCGGTAAGGTCAAGGTAACACAAACTGCTCACATCGAATTTTCCATTGGTACATACTTCAGAGTTGCTGATTTTGATGTAGTACCAATGCAAGCATGTTCTCTATTACTTGGTAGACCTTGGGAGTATGATACTGATGCTACACACCATGGTAGGAGCAATAAGTACACATTTATGTATAAAGGAAAGAAAGTTACATTGCTTCCTATGACTCCTGCTGAAATTGTGAAGTTTGAACAAGAAAAACATGCTAAGGACGCACAAATGAGCAAACAACCTTCTGAAAATCAGCAAGTAGCTAAAACACTTTCGAGGCAACAAAAGAATAAATTTGCTTCTCCTTCTTCATCACAAGTTATTAATCTGAAAGGACGTGTCATGCTTGCAACTAAAACTAACCTTGCAGTACGTAGTTTTCTTGGTCTTGCAGGTTTCTACCGGCATTTTGTGAAAGATTTCAGCACCATAGCCGGTTCTTTGCATGAGTTGACCAAGAAGGGAGTCACTTTTACTTGGAAACCAGCACAAGAACAAGCTTTTGCCACACTCAAGGATCGTCTTACACATGCACCTCTACTTCAGCTACCCGACTTTAGTAAGCCTTTTGAGTTAGAATGTGATGCTAGTGGTTTTGGAATAGGAGGTGTGCTGCTACAAGGAGGTAAACCCGTGGCCTATTTTAGCGAGAAATTACATGGTCCACAGTTGAATTATTCTACCTATGATAAGGAATTATATGGCTTAGTGCATGTGCTTGAAACTTGGCAACATTACCTTTTGCCTAAGGAGTTTATTATTCATTCGGATCATGAAGCATTGAAGCATATACGTAGTCAAGCAAATCTGAATAAACGACATGCTAAATGGGTAGAATTTATTGAGACTTTTCCATATATCATTAAGCATAAGAAAGGGAAAGATAATGTGATTGCCGATGCTTTATCTAGACGTTATACATTGCTTTCTCAACTGGATTATAAGATCTTTGGTTTAGAAACATTGAAGGATATGTATGCTACTGATTTGGACTTCAATGATGCTTTTCCAAATTGTACAGATGACCGTGCTTGGAACAAATATGTTCTGAATAATGGATATCTTTTTCGTGCTAACAAGTTATGCGTGCCGGCTAGCTCTCTTCGCTTGTTGTTATTGCAGGAAGCACATGGTGGTGGTTTGATGGGTCATTTTGGATCAGAGAAAACTGAATATGTGCTGTCCACACACTTCTAATTGCCTAGGATGAGACGAGATGTTGAGCGCTATGTGGCACGAAGCACTACTTGCAATAAAACATTGTGGCATAAGTCGGGGACGAAGCTGCTGTTTTCTACTACTTGTCACCCCCAAAGGGATGGGCAAACGGAGGTCATCAACCGTACGTTGTCCACCATGTTGAGGGCTGTTTTGAAGACCAACTTGAAGCTCTGGGAAGAGTGTCTACCTCATATTGAGTTTGCATATAATAGATCAGTACACTCCACTACTAAGGTAAGTCCGTTTCAAGTGGTCTATGGCTTTAATCCGCGTACTCCTATTGATTTGCTACCATTACCACCATCTGAAAACTTGAATTTTGATGCTACTACACGTGCTGAATTATTACTTAAGATGCATGAAACTACTAAAGCAAATATAGAGAAAATGAATGAGAAATATCGTGCTTATGGTAGTAAGGGTAGAAAAGCGATAACATTTTAACCGGGTGATCTTGTTTGGTTGCATTTGCGCAAGGATCATTTTCCTGATTTGAGAAAATCTAAATTGATGCCCCATGCTGATGTTCCTTTCCGTGTGCTTGAGAAGATCAATGATAATGCATATAAACTTGAGTTGCCTGCAGCTTTTGGGGTTAGTTCCACATTTAACATTTCAGATTTAAAGACCTATTTGGGAGATGATGATGGGCTTGAGTCGAGGACGACTCCAATTCAAGAGGGGGAGGATGATGAGGACATCACTTCGCATGATACACACACGCACCAGTATGATACACACATGCACCATCAACCTACAATTCAATTACAGGGACCAATCACACGCGGCCGCGCCCGTCGCTTGAAGCATGAGGTTAATTCTTTCCTTAGCAACTATGTTAATATTTGTTTGGATGGGATGCTACTGAATACTAGTGATATTTTGTTGCTTAGGAACATGGGAGATGGAATAGAAGAGTTGGAGTTGAAGACGGAGTCGCACGGATGATTTGAAGTCAAGAATTCGCTGGTTCGGACTACACCGACCACCATGCACCAAAATGAGCATAACTCCCTCATACGAAGTCCGATTGGCGCGTTCTTGGACTTTTTGGAAAGATAAGGAGAATATGGATCTTTTGGCATTGGTTTAGTCTCATTTGGAGTCTCGAACCGTCCTATGTGTTTGAAACAGTCCTGCGTGACAGAATTGGGCCGTGTTGGCCCATAGTCCGAGTCTGTACGTCTTCTAGCCTATAGTCCGAGTCTGTATGTCTTCTAAAGGCTACCCACGCCTTATATACTCACGCCAACCGCCTTTAGGGTTAGGTTTTGCTTTGTTTGCATCTACACTTGTGTGTTTAGATCCCGCTCCTGCACCGGACCAATTGGCTGCTGCATCAGCGTTTGTGAAACCTCTCCTCTTCATAGTTTATCTGTGATTTGGCATTCAAAATGTATCCTTCCTGTTCTTGCTTGTGTTCTTGGGTTCGCTTGCAGGAACTAGCCCTCGTGGCGAGGTCAATCGCACCCTGTGTGGTTGATAACCAATGGAGACAGTGGTGTAGCGATTGCAAGGTTTTGATCTGCCGGACCGGAGCCTTGGATCGTCAACGTCGAGATTCTCCACCAATCCAAGTTATCCTTACCAAACGGAAGATCGGGACCAATCCCCCATTATATTAATATTTAGTTTTTAAGTCAAGAATATTTTTATTTGAGTCAGTTGATTTTCCTAATGGTATTTTAGTAATTTCAGATTTTATTTTAGAGTCAGTGTAATTTACCCTAGGTGTAAATTAGTCTTTTTCATGTATTAGGAGTCGCCTATAAATATGCCCCTACCCCCCTAGGGATAGGGTGACTGTTTTTCCCGATATTAGTTTTGAGTCCACCGAAAAGTTTTCATCTACTATTTTTCCTCCGGGTTCAATCTGCACCTGCGCGTGCTGGTGCAAAGCGGAGAAGCAGCACGACACTTGTTCGGGTGTTCACAGCAGCTCCGTCCGGTCACGTCCTTGGCCAGCTACGAATTCGCATGGTAGACTCCATCATCATGTGCGAGGGTCCCACGTGCATCATGTTTTTGGTGCATTGTCACGGTAGTGTTGACATGAAAACGTGTCCTCACACTTGGCCAGTTCGACGATACAAAAGCGTGCGGATACTTAGGGATGAGCCTAAGCGTGACGCAACACCGACGTCGCGTTCTGACTTTCCTTAGTCGTGATAAGGGGGGTGGAGTCACCAAGCAATCAGATCACACAAAAGAATCCAATTAGCCGAAAGAGATATATTAAATAGATAAAAATCAGCAAACCGGTCGGAGCCTGTTTGCTTCGAAGTCTGGTGCGAAGGGGTCGCCGAAGTATACCTTCGGCGTCTGGTGCGAAGTGTCTCACCGAAGGGTTCCTTCGGCGTTTAGATTGATTTGATCGAAGGTAGGCTCCGAATAGATCTGTACGCGACAATCACCTCCGAACAGCGGGGTTAGGCGTGAAGTCCCTGATACGGTGAAATACGGGATAATGACGTGAGGACCGCACGCGGGCGCAACATCGTCTAGAGCATAGTATGAGCGTGGTGAAGCCTATCGTGATGAAGTGCGCTAGCGAAGCCTGCGGCCGAAGCAGAAATCCGATGAAGGGTGTTCTAGCAACCTCCAAAACCGGTCTCTCGGCTCCGGACAGCTTCGTTGAAGTAGCTCCGAATGTAGAAACCTACAGCAGAGAAGGTGCGAAGTACCGATTTGTACTGAGGACCAAATTCTGCTAAGTGTTGCACTAGTGGCGAAGGTAGCAATCTGTTACACAGATTAGCGGATAATTCATAGGCGAAGTAAGAAGGTGATAGCAATCTATTACGTCGATTAACGGATACTTCACAAGCGAAGTAACAAGGATTACCACTATTCCGATGTGGCCAGCGGAGGGCTTCCAGGCAAACCCGCGAAGAGGTATAGGAAAATAAAGGTAAAGTAAATACGATCAAAGCTAGGGCTTTGATTTTGGTTTTAGTTGGGGGGCTCTCTACGCCGGCCTCGCCTCTCTATTTATAGGGCTTAATCTCTGATCTAATCTGCTATTAATTCGGCCGGATGGAGATAAAAACTTAGCCGGAATTGTATACAACTCTATCTCTCCCGAAGTGGGCTTCGGCCAGTCCCGTCGAAGCCTGCTCCTTGGGCCGAAGCATCGGTGGCGTGGGCCTCCGAAGGCTTCCTGGCTGAATGCCGTGGGCTGGCCAGAAGCTTTTGGAGCCCACAGCCCAATGGACCTTCGGTCCTATAGGGCTTCGGCCTGACCCGGACATGTGTATTTTTGGCCCAAATTACCAAAATTGATATTTTGACAATCTCGGCAATTAATGCCATTTTTTGCTATCAAAACATGTCCCCTACCTTTTAGTGAACTGAGTGAACTAAGAGCACAACGATATGAAGACGATACCGTCCATATCGGCTTTTCGACACCCTTCATGCTGTTTGCCACACACTTGGGAAATACCTTTTCAAGTACCTACCATTCAAAGCTCTTCGAAACCACTCTCCTTGCAGAGATTCCAACATGTATGCATTGCTGTGAGCGATTTCGGCTATCTTAAAAGGACCTTCCCAACTAGGTGACCACTTACCAAATTTAGGACTCTTTGTTCCTAAGGGTAAAATCGTTTTCCAAACCAAATATCCTACTTGAAACCATTTCGGTTTAACCTTCTTATTGTAGGCCTTAGCCACTCTCTTCTTGTCTACTTCTGTGGCTTCTAAAGGCCCTAGTAGCTTATTGGTTACTTCCTCTAGATTATCCTTTATAAGAGTTTCATACTCATTGACCGATAAGCCATCTTGCTTTAACACTCTCAAGGAACCAAGATCTACCTCTACAGGTAGAACGGCTTCTTGCCCATATACCAACTCATATGGACTGACTTTCGTAGCACCGTGCTTCGCAATTCTACAAGCCCATAGCACTTCGGAAAGCACTTCATGCCAGCTTTTAGGAAACTCTTCAATTTTCTTCTAGATAAGCTTAATCACAGTTTTATTGCTAGACTCGGCCTGACCATTGGCCTGAGCGTAGTAATGTGAAGAATTTATCAATTTAATACCATAATATTCGGCGAAGTCCCTCACTTCTCCAGAAACAAACGAACTACCTTGATCCGTAGTAAGAGTTTGAGGAATGCCGAATCTATGGATGATGTGTTTCAAGATAAAATCACGTACCTTGTTGTGAGTCATGTTCTTGAGAGGTACGGCCTTGGTCCACTTAGTGAAGTAGTTTGTTGCCATCAACACGAACCGATGTCATTTTAAGAGGAGGGTGAATCTAGCCGATGAAGTCTAAACCCCAACCTCGAAACGGCCATGGCTTGATAATAGGTTTGAGTAATGAGGCAGAAGCTAACTGAATGTTGCCAAACTTCTGACATGCTTCACACCCCCTATATTACTTGAAATAATCTTCAGTCGTTGTCGGCCAATAAAAACCCGCTCTTTTGAGCATCCAACTGATTTTCTGGGCCGACTGATGAGTGCCGCAGAGTCCTTCATGGACTTCTCCTATAGCCAGCTGAGATTGTTCGTGTTCTAAACACTTCAATAATACTCCATTAATGGTTCGGTGATACAATGTGTCGTCTATCAACACGAATTTAAATGCTTGCCTCCGAACCTTCCGATCAACCCTTTGGCTAGGGTCTCTCAAATACTGGACGATTGGGATTCTACAATCGCCCTTATAGGTGTCAGAAGGTCTTGCTAGCTCTCCTTCTGAAAAAAAAAATTCTTAACTACTAACTTCGGAGTGCCCCCAGGGGCCAATCCTGCTTCTGCCGAAGACTAGCCGGGCTGGCCGTTTGGAGTGTGTCAGGCCGAGGTTATCGGGAGGGTTTGGACTCTTGGGAGCCCTCACCGTGCGGGGGGCTTTGGCTTATGACCTCCGGTGTGCCTGGTCCTTCGGTCGACAGAGTACTCCATCCCAGGGGCCCCTGCGCGCAGTGACCTTCGGCAACCAGAGGGGTCTGACCCGGAGGGTGCGCTCGCCCACTGTTACTGGCTTCGGCAGTAAGACCAAACATCGGCTTCTCCAATGTAGAAAACTTTCCTCTCCTGACTTGGTAGCCAGATGCTTGCTGAGCCAAATCATTTGCAATCGAATTGGCCTCTCTTGACACGTGCGAGATTTTGAAGTCATCAAATATAGCAACTATGTCCAGACATTTATCCAAGTAGCTATTCAACAAGCCGTTAAAGCACTGAGCATCTTTAGCCACTTGTTGCACTACTAACAAAGAATCACCGTATGCATGAACATGTCTAGCGCATACAAATTCTAGCAATTCAAGCCCTAGCAATAAAGCTTCATATTCAGCTTTGTTATTAGTGGAAGGAAAAATCCAGACGGGCCGAAGTTTCAAAGTGCATCCCATTAGGTGATATGAGAACCACTCCGATAGCTTGGCCATTCTTGCAAGCCGAACCATCAAAATAGAGTTTCCATGACACTATCTCAACTAGAGCAACATTGTTACTCCAGCTGACATCTATGTGGTGATCAACTATAAAATTAGCTACGACCTGGCCTTTCATATCTCTTAGGGGTTCATAGGCCAAATCATATTCGATCAACGCGTATGCCCATTTTCCGATTCTTCCACTTAGAATCGGCTTCTATAACATATGCTTTATGACATCGGTTTGGCAAACGACGACACACGTAGTGGGGAGAAGATAATGGCGTAATTTGGTGCACGCGTAATAAAGTGATAAACACAAACGTTCCACAAACGCGTACCTGGTTTCGGCATCCAGCAGGCGACGGCTCAAGAACGTGATGATGTACTCATTTCCTTCCACTTCCTGGGTCAACGCGGCCTCGATCACGCTATCTTCAGCGGCGATGTAAAGTCGAAACGGAATCCCGGGTTTGGGTGCTCTCACCACAAACGGTGAAGACAAGCATTCCTTGATTTTCTCAAAGGCACTTTGCTGGCTTGCCCCCAGGTGAACTCGGCTTCATTCTTTAGCCGGAGTATGGGGACAAAGGCATCAATCTTGCCGGACAAGTTAGAGATAAAGTGATGCAAATAGTTTATCTTGCCTAGAAACTTCTGTACGTCATTTTTGCATGTCGGCGCTGCAATGTTTCTAATCTTCTCCAACCTCTTAGGATCAATTTTTAAGCCTCTCTCGTGAATCATGAAACCTAAGAACTTACCCGCCGACACACCAAAAGCACACTTGAGTGGGTTCATTTTCAAACCATACTACCGCATCCTATCAAAAGCAACCTTCAAATTGGCTAAATGGTTCCCCATAGCGTACGATTTGACTACCACATCATCGATATAGACTTCTAACATAACCCCTAGCAAGTCATGAATGATTAAGTTCATAGCGCGCTGATACGTGGCGCCAGCATTTTTCAACCCAAAAGTCATGACGACCCACTCGAACAAACCGACAAAACCAGGGCATCGAAAGGTAGTCTTGTAGATGTCCTCTTCGGCCATAAAGATTTGATTGTAACCGGCATTGCCATCAAGAAAACTCAGTACCTTGTGTCCTGAAGCATCATTGATTAGCATGTCGACTATCGGAATTGGATACCCGTCCTTAGGAGTGGCTCTGTTCAGATCCCTGAAATCAATACATACCCGTATCTTGCCACTCCCTTTCTTTTCTACAGGCACAATGTTAGCAACCCATTCTACGTACCTGTGCGGCCTGATAAATTCAGCCTTGAGTAGCCGCTCTACTTCTTCTTTAACTCGGTCATAAATGGCCTAGTTAAATCGACCAGGAGGCTGCTTATAGGGCATAAATCCAGACTTGATAGGCAGCCGATGCTCTACGAGCTCGTGGCTTAGTCCTGGCATCTCGCTATACTCCCATGCGAAACAATCGACATACGACCAAAGTAACTTTATTACTTCAGCCTTTTCATCAGGCTGCAAATGTTGGTTTACAAAAGTCGGCCTTGGGATGCTACCATTACCGATGTCAACTTCCTCCAAGGGATCGGCTGATGCAAAACCTTGCCCTAATTTTTTTACTTCGCTAAAGTCCCCGATGGCCTCGGCAATACCGTCTTTACTAGACTGATATTGCTCCACACGAGACTTTAGCCACTCTAGATTGCTCTTGCTAGTCATGACTACTAATACAAAAACAGCGATGCTATACTAGCCGGCTTTACAGACACTGGGACAAAACGTCCTCCAGATACGCTAACAAAGTCATAATCCAAAAGATCCCTACCCGACAAACACTCTACTTTGTTATGGACGGCGTCAACTAAGACATCGGCCAATGCTACTTGGGCCGAAGTATCCGCAGGAATGACCTCTACCTCATCGCCATCCCACTGTATCAGTCACTAGTGTAGTGTAGAGGGAACACAACAATTCGCGTGAATCTAGTACCGCCCAAGTAGTACGCTATAGTTACCTTGCACGTCGACGACGAAAAATGCTATCGGCAACGTCTTGTTGCCCACCGTAAACTCCATGGAGAACACGACTTTGGCCTAGGAGCTCTCACCGTTGAAGCCGTTGAGCATCAATTTTGTCTTCTTCAGGTCATCCTCGTTCCTTCCAAGTTTCTTCAATAACGAATAAGGCATTAAGTTAATGGTGGCGCCACCGTCGACGAGCATTCAGGAAATCGGATTTCCATCGATGTGACATCTAACGTAGAGAGGATTCAGATGATGAGCCGAGTCCTTGGGCTTCTCCAAGATGGCGTCGCACGGCCGAGGTTCAATTGAGCGACCTTGACCTCGTCCTGTTGCAGGGTAAACTCGGTGGGCAGCATGACGATGTTGATGTCCATCACCTGGAGTGCGGGTCCCTCGGAGATGGGCGAGTAGTCATCAAAAAGCATATCGTCGTCGTCATCGCTCGGGCTAAGAGCCTGGTTGGGTACCTCAACCGGCTTCTCCCTCCATACCTGTTGAGTGGCTGGCCGAGGGCGGATTTCTTTGAAGATAGCATTGCGCTCATCCTCAGCTTCCTTCTCGCGCATCTCATGTTCCCGTAGTCATTGTAGGCATCTCTTATGTGATTTATACATGCCCGGAGGTGCCCAAGATGGCTGCGGCTTGATGCCGGGTGCTACTATCCGGCTTCTGTCAGCTTTGGCCGAAGTGGCGTTGTGCCCTTCGGCCTTGTACACCCTTCATCTGGAGGGGCCTTCGCTGCGAACCCTGTCGGATGGACTGGCCTTGTTCGGCCGATCGTACTCAGCTTTGGTGCGGACTTCGACCGAAGCATGGGACTTACCTCCATCGGACTCCGGTGACGAAGCCTTTGAGATTGGGACCTCTTGAGACCCCACTCTGATAGTGATGGCTACGGACTCCCTGACTTCGGCTTCCTTGCGCCTGCATCCTTCAGCTTCACTCTGCGTGGTCTGATTCGGAGGTACCATGGATATCCTGTGGACGATGGCACCCTCCGCTGCATCTGTCAGTCCCTGCCATCCATAATACTCCCAAGGAAAGCAAGGCATAGTGTTAAGTTGCAGAGGGTACTCCGACCCTGATACGTACAGAGCCCCCAGGGTTCCTGCCCAGTCGTACGGCGGAGGCATCGGCGGCTCCGGTGGCTTCGCCCACTAAGAGCCGAACCCGCCCCTAGGGGTTCGACAGAGTCGATGGCGTCTCGGACCATACTAGCGAAGGGTCCTGCCAGGCCGGAGGTACGTTCGGCCAGTGGGGGCCGAAGCCTCCCGTCGGAGGGTTCACCCAAACTGGTGCAGGGTTTGGCCATTCAGGGTCGAAGTCGCTGTAATAGGGGTTCAGCCACTGGGTCTCGAAGCTACTATACGGGGGGTTTGGCCATCGACGCTCGAAGCCACCGAACGGGACGTTAGGCCACTATGGCCCAAAGCCGCTGTGCGGAGGGCTCGGCTGCTTTGGTCTGAAGTCACCCTCAAAAGGTTTTGGACCCTTCGACTGTCCCAGTTTATTAGTGCGGGGGCCTGCTTCCCTGGCCCTTCTTCGATGCTTGTTCAATAGCATGTCGTACGTCACCTTCGGCCTCTTGTGAGCCTTAGCCGAAGGAGTGTTAATATTTTGTTTCCATACTCTGACCTCGGGGTTTTTCGGTATGAGCATGCAGGTGTGTGGCTCCCCAATAATTACATCCTTCCCCTTAGCTGACTTGGCTTGTTATGCCGAATCAACACCTTCTTCTTGCCGAGGTCAATGGCATTGATGGGAAAAGGATCTTTGTCGAGCTTCATCTTTGGATTGTGGTCTATCTTCAATCGTCCTTCTTCTATGGCCGATTGGATCTGTTGTCGAAAAACATTGCAATCGTTAGTATTATGCAAATGGGAATCATGCCACTTACAGTACGGATGTTTCTTTAACTCATCGGCAGATGGAATGACCTGACCTTTAGGTAACCTGAGAAGCTGACTTTTTAAAAGGAAATCAAATATTTTATCACACTTAGTTATATCAAATGATTATTTGACCTCACTAGGTCGATTCTTTGTGGGAGATGGCCGTAACTCGGAGCAAGTGACCGGTTTATTCTTAGCGTTCCAAACCCATTCAGCCACGTACATGTCGGCCGAATCCCCCTCCTCTGATTCCTCCTCGTCAGAGCGCTTCATGATGTGGATTTCAGCCCTAGGCTCTTTAAACGTCTTAATAAAGTTCTTATCTTCGGTTCGATCTTCTTGGACCAGAGCCTGTTGTAAGACTTAGCTAACTTCTATAAAGTTCTAGTTATCTAACCTCTCCTTAATCTTAGAACACAGCCCATTAAAAGCTAGTTCTGCCAAGTCTCTTTCTAAAATACTAAGGCTAAAACATCGGTTTCAAGTATCCCTAAAACGTTTGATATATTTAGAGGCGTTCTCATTAGATTTCTGCTTAACCGATGTCAAGTGCGAAAGCCTAAGTTCTGTCTCACCCGTGTAAAGGTAATCATGGAACTTCCGTTGTAAATCATCCCACGTGTGAATGGAGTTCGGCGGGAGCGCTGAAAACCAAGTGAAGGCGGTGTCGGATAGCGAGATAGAAAATAGTCTAACCTTTAGGGCATCTATCCCGCTAACTTCTCCACACTGTGCCAAAAATTGACTAACATGCTCTAGTTTGGTTTTGCTACCCTCGCCGTCGAACTTAGTGAATTCAGGTATCCTATAGCCGCGGGGTAGGGTACTGTGTCGAGATGATCGGGGTATGGCTTGCGATAAAATCTAACCGTCCCTTGGGCAAGAAGCCGGCACACTCCCTAAATAACGCGCTGACCCGCTCCTCTATGTCATCTTGGGATGTTGCCTGTGCGCGCCTCTCGTGCGGGGGCGCGACACACGGTGGGTTATCGGCGTGTCAGCCATGGGCGTCTTCCGTGCACGCTATCTGCACAACGTGCTCGTGCCCAGGTGCCTACGCATGTGGCGCGGGCAGCATGGGTATCGGTGTAGGCGGTGGTGCATGGTATGCAGTGCTAGTTGGACCATAAGTGTAGTGATTAGTCTCGGCCATAAGTGTTGAGGACGGAGGCATCATGGTCATGCTAGTGTTATCGTCAGTTCTGCCGTATGCATGGTTTACCGGAGGTGCACTAGCAATGGGAAGTGGGGGTACGGCCTCAGTAAAGCTGAACCTTCTAAGAGCCACCTCTACTTCGAAGCTGACTGCCGAATCTAAGCGGTTGACTAGCGAGGCGCTAACGGCCTGATCTACTGATGCGGCTATTTTTTGTTCAATCTCTAAAGAAGATAAACGAGGCAATACAGGTGTTACCTGGACCTGAGCGAGGTCAGGGGTGATGATGTCGTGCTTGATGATGCCTGCACGTGTCTTGACGTAGCCCCTAAGAATCATGTCTTTGTCATGTTGGCATAGCTTTGTCTGCGCGCATCAAGATGTTGCGGTTGTCGATGTCCGCGCCTCCTATTGTGTCCATCAGTGGTGTAGACGTAGTAGTCGATGTAGATGTACCAGTGGCCGATGTAGATGTATTTGTCATGTTGGCGTAGCTTTGTCCCCAGCGGAGTCGCCAAAAAGTGTGTTGACACGAAAACGTGACCTCGCACTTGGGTCTGTTCGATGATCCAAAAGTGTGTGGATACTTAGGGATGAGCCTAAGCGTGACGCAACACCGACGTCGCGTTCCGACTTCCCTTAGTCATGATAAGGGGGTTAGAGTCGTCAGGCAATCAGATCACACAAAATAATCCAATTAGCCGAAAGAGATATATTAAATAGATAAAAATCAGCAAACCGGTCGGAGCCTGTCTGCTTCGAAGTCTAGTGCGAAGGGGTCACCGAAGTATACCTTCGGCGTCTGGTGCGAAGTGTCTCACCGAAGGGTTCCTTTGGCGTCTGAATTGATCTGATTGAAGGTAGGCTCCAAACAGATCTGTACGCGACAATCACCTCTGAACAGCGGGGTTCGGCACGAAGTCCCTAATACGGCGAAATACGGGATAATGACGCGAGGACCGCGCGCAGGCGCAACTTCATCTAGAGCGGAGTATGAGTGTGGCGAAGCCTATCGTGACAAAGTGCGCTGGCAACCTCCGAAACCGGTCTCTCGGCTCTTGACACCTATGGCAAAGTAGCTCCGAATGTGGAAACCTGCAACAGAGAAGGTGCGAAGTACCGATTCGGCCTAAGGACCGAATTCTGCTAAGTGTTGCACTAGTGGCGAAGGTAGCAATTTGTTACGCAGATTAGCAGATACTTAGGCGAAGTAACAAGGCGATAGAAATCTATTACATAGATTAACGGATACTTCACAAGCGAAGTAACAAGGATTACCACTGTTCCGAAGTGGCCGGCGGATGGCTTCCAGGCAAACCCATGAAGAGCTACACGAAAATAAAGGTAAATTAAATACGATCAAAGCTAGGGCTTTGAGTTTGGTTTTAGTTGGGGGGCTCTCTACGCCGGCCTCGCCTCTCTATTTACAGGGGCTTAATCTCTGATCTAATCTGCTATTAATTCGGCCGGATGGAGATAAAAACTTAGCTGGAATTGTATATAACTCTATCTCTGTCGAAGTGGGCTTCGGCCAGGCCCGTCGAAGCCTGCTCCTTGGGCCAAAGCTTTGGTGGCGTGGGCCTCTGAAGGCTTCCTGGCCGAAGGCCGTGGGCTGGCCAGAAGCTTTCGGAGCCCACAGCCCAATGGACCTTCAGTCCTATAGGGCTTCGGCCTAACCCCGGACATGTGTATTTTTGGCCCAAATTACCAAAATTGATATTTTGACAATCTCAGCAATTAATGTCATTTTTTGCTATCAACAGGTAGCGGCAGCAGGAAAAATCAGTGTGGGCCCGTCTTTCGTTTTGCATGAGGAGTTCTATGGCCAGGCGCAGCAGGGCACGACAGTCGAGCTCTTGGTTCAGAGCAGCAACAAATTTTTTCGGCCAACGCACGGGCTTTCAGGCGCAAGCTGAAAAGTCAAGGCAGATTTAAGCTTTGCGTGCGGAAGAAATCTCTTTGTAGCCGCAGTGTGCTACAGCATTTTTCATCATATCTTCTCCACGGCAGCAGACGCAGGGGCCGACACGGCATTCAAGGTAGCAGACTTCACTTTCTTCGGGCGGCAAGTCTTGGCGCGATTTTTTGCATAGCAGATCAAAGCAGCAGCGGCAAGGCACGCGGCGACGGCCACACGACGGCAAGGCGCGCGGCGACGGCTATGCATGTAAGTAGTTTTTAATCTCCTATTTTTCAGCTAGTTAATTAAATTAATAGTTATCTAGATTTAATTAGCATAAAAATATTAATCTCGTAGTTAGCTTTTTAATCTATTAAATTTCTTATTACTTATCTCGTATTAGTTATTTAATTGTTTTTTAATCTGCTCATATAAAAAGAAAATTTTTTATTAGTCGCAGTAATATTTTCATTCTAGTTTTTACGTGCAATATTTTAGATTTATTTCTGAATTAATTTCTAGATGATCCATGTTTTATTCATTTGATTAGTATTTTTTTATAGACTACAATATAAATATTTCGTGATATATCTAGGTGTTTTTATTTACTACAATATTGCTATTTAGTTTATCTTTAATATCATTTTAATTAGGACACCGGTCATTTTTAGGCTAGACAACTTTAGTTCCTATAATTTGCTTTGCTAATATTATTGGTCTGGTTAAGTTCATTTGAGTGTTGGGATTAAGTCATAGTTTAGCAAGAAATTTTTAGGCGCCCATTCACCTCCTCCCCTCTGGTCGCTACTTTCGGTCCTACAAGTGGTATCAGAGCAAGGTTAGGGTTTTTCCCATAACTTAACCGGTTTTAAACCCAGGTAGTGATCATGACGTCTTCTGGTAAAATCCTGTCCCTTGAAGCTTTTGGTTACACTTATTGCAAGACTCGCATGCGAGCCTATTTTATGAGCCATAGCTCGGACATTTTGGATAGTTGTGTTCATCCTACTTTCACCATAGTGCCTATTGCTGAGGGTACTTCTACTGATGTAATTTCCCAGCATTAAAACAATAGTAAAGCGGTGAACATTTCATTCTCTGGTCTAGGTCCTAGTGAGTTTTAGCGTGTTAGCCATCTCACCACTGCTCGAGAGATCTGGGCTGCCCTCCAGGCACACCATGATGGGACAGCTCAGGTCAAGGCTAGGCTCCATCAGACCTACCGGCGTGAGTACGAAAATTTCTCACAGAAGCCGAGTGAGACTGTTGAGGCTTTGTTTGGTCATTTTCAATAAATCATTAACAAGCTTCGGGTCAACAAGGCCGAGCGTGATCTGCTGGTCTCAGATCGTGAGCAGGCACTCAAGGTTCTTCATACCTTGGACCCTAAGATCTAGGAGATCAAGATTTCTTCTATTGTTGAGAACGCTTCCTATGATACGTTGACTATCGCAGAGCTTTTTAGTAAGCTCAAGGCCTCAGAGGTTGATATCCAGTTGAGATCAAATCTCACTAGTTCTGGCTCAAAAACTCT
Organism: Zizania palustris; assembly: GCA_019279435.1. Classification (NCBI taxonomy): domain Eukaryota; kingdom Viridiplantae; phylum Streptophyta; class Magnoliopsida; order Poales; family Poaceae; genus Zizania; species Zizania palustris. The sequence goes on from JAAALK010000287.1 coordinate 2,336,795, forward strand.
AGCCCTTGCGACACCATCTGCTGATCCCACTGCCTTGAGTTGTACTACGTTTTCCATGATGTCTATCTCCGAGGAATAGTTTAATTCACTAGGAGATGATGATCTGTGTTTGTTTAACAACCGGGTGCGACATGTCTATGATAAACGAATGGTTAAAAGACACGACACAAAATCCCTGTAATCCTACGACTCTAGCAAGTACGACAACTCCACTTCCACAAAGGGCAAGCCCAAGACAAGATTCTTTCGAAAGGCTCTGAAGGATTACAGGCGTGAGAACAAGAAGCGAGACAAGGCCATCTTCGCCGAGATGGAGAAAAGCTATTCCAAGAGATCTTCGTCTTGCTCCTCATCATCAAGCTCAAGTGATGAAGAGATCGTGATCAGGAAGGGGAAGGACAGGTACGATCCGGCGGGCCTCTACTTCATGGCCTTCGGGGACAAGCCGAAGAGTCGTGCGCGTCATAGCCGAAGACCCCGCAAGAACTTCTGTTCAATGGCTCTTGGGGATAAGGAAGAAAAGGGCTCCTCCGATGACTCCAACGACGACGACGATGAGAATGTATCTTCCTATGAACTAGAAGTTGTTAATTTACTAGAACAAAACCGTCAGGAGATGAAGTATCGGGAGAAACTTCTTAGATGGGCTAAAAAGAGGATAGATGAGCTTGAGAGTGAGCTTTCCATGCCGAATGGCAAGATTGAGAGTGTTGGGGGAAAATATCTCATCTTCGGGGTTATTGCCGAAACAGCATAAAGGCAGATAGCGGATTCGAAGGTTCCCAGACGTTCATCTTCGAAGATACCCGGAGTCAAGCTTGAAGTACAAAGATAGGCATTGGTTCGGAGTACATCTTCGAACTAAGGCTTTTCAAGATCTTTTCTACCAGCTAAGATGGAAGACTTATCTTTTATATCATTAGATTAGTCTTTTATCATTTTAGCCCTATTAAGGGAGCCGAATAGTTTCCACTATGTCGGTTGTAATAGAGGGGTAAATAGGTCTTTTCCTTAATATCTGGGCCTATAAATACCCCCCGTTTCACCCTGTAATAGGGACCGAATACAAGTTATTCAATACACACATTCGAACTATTCTAAGTTGTTATCCTTTCGGAGGCTTAGAACAGTTCTCTTCACAAACACTTCGTTTGTTAGTTTCTTTTCTACAGAAACCTGTTAGTGTAATCTTTTACACCAACAGAGAGTATGTCTTCTTCTCCTTGCTTGGATGGTAGTAGTGAGTGCCCTAACTGTGAGGTGTTGTTGTGTGACCTAATGACTCTTAAGTCCAGGTACATAGAGAAAGTAGATGAGAGAGACGTATGGCCACTGAGCTTGAAAGCGCCCAGCTGGAGCTGAAAAATGCTCATGCCACTGTCATCGTATCTTGTGTAGACTGCCCATCCCATTTAGCTAGTATAGCTGAGCTGAGAGACAAGAGTGATGAGCAGGTGGGTGAGTTAGCTGGAGTGAGAGCTGAGCTGGAGTAGACTAAGCTAGAGCTTGAGACCTTGTCAGTTCCACCCACTGTTTGTGAGAACTGCTTGTCCATGAGAATGGAGTTGATCAAGCTAAAAGCTGAGAAGTCTATCGAAGTTGATAGAGAGTGTGAGATCTGATTGTCTTAGGCGGAGTTGTTAGCTTCCTTGAGAGAGGAGCTAGCTGATGTTCAGAACGAGAACTTTTACCTCTATTAGATCCTGAGTTGGATTAGTGCCAGAGAGCCACAGCTCGGCATGATGATCCAGCAATTCAAGAGACAGGATGGGTTTGGGGTAGGTTACACCTATACCAAGGCTGATTTTGATAGTGCCACTAGCCGAGCAGTGGAGTGGAGTAAGATGACTCATGAATAGAGATATCCCAAGAATCACCCCACTGAGTCCTTTAAGGATAGTCAGCCCAAGGATGGAGTGTTTCAAGAACAACCTAAAGCTCCACCTAAGACGCAAATCTGGGTCCCAAAGCCTAAGCCTCTCCACACTTCTCTTGATTCTTTACCTGGACCCTCTGACACCAAAGATCCTACACCCAACACCACCACGCCTAAGAACCCCAAGCATCAACTACATCCCAAGAAGCCTACCTATCACTGTGAGTTTTGTCAGAGAGACGGTCATCTTGAGGAGTTTTGCTTGAGGAGGAAGCGGGTTGAGAGAGCAGAGAGAGCTCGAGGTGTGCAGGAGTAGTTCTACCAGCAGGGCGGTAGACAGAGAGTTCCTCGACATAGAGAGAGGCTAGAGGCCAGGCCATGTTGAGTAGGTGGTGGTAGAGGAGACGATTTTCATGACCGTGCTCCTGAGGGTGGTTTTCGTTCCGGCGGAGCTCCAGACCATTATGGATACGGTTTTGGACCTCATGGCTGTTATTTTAGGCAGAACAGAGGACCGCGCTTTGAGCCACGTTTTGGTCCAGACTCATATGATTCCTCCTGCTTTCCTACTTATGAGTAGATGGCTCGACACTGGTTTAGCACCTTTGCTAAACCAGGTGTTCCACCGTTTGCTCCCACTCATGACCATTGATCTTGCAGGATCGAGGACTGGAGGATGTGTGGATCATGGATTCAGGATGTTCTCACCATATGACGAGACACCGCAGATGGTTCTCCAGCCTCTCTCCCCTGAGCTCCAAAGAATACATCACTTTCGGGAACAGTGGTCAAGGGAAGGTACAAGGTATTGGGTCGATTCACATCTCTGATTATTTATCTTTAAAGAATGTTGCTTTAGTTGGAAATATGAATTTTAATCTAATTTCTACTTCACAACTTCTTGAGGATGGTTTAGAGGTTCGACTTAAGAAGGGCATGTCTTCTGTTGTTGATTCTAGAGGATCTTTAGTTTGCCGGATCTTACCTTTCGGTATGGTTTTTGTATTGATTTCTCTAGTTCTTCTGGCCCTTCTCGCTGTATGATGGCTGGATCTTCCTCAGAGCTCTGGAAGTGGCATAGAAGGTTGGGTCATTTGAGCTTTGATCTGCTTGTCAGATTGAGTTCTATGGACCTTATCCGAGGATTTCTTAAGCTTAAGATGGAGAAGGATCTAGTGTGTCATCCATGTCGTCATGGGAAAATGGTTGCCGCTTCTCATGCACCTGTGACTCAGGTGATGACATCGTACTCGGGAGAGCTGTTGCACATGGATACAATAGGTCAAGCTCGAGTACGCTCAGTCGGTGGGAAGTGGTACGCCCTTGTGATAGTTGATGATTTTTCTCGAATCTCGTGGGATTACTTTCTAGAGTCTAAGGATGAGACTTTTTAGTATGTTCATGACCTGATTTTGAAGCTGAAGAACGAGAACAATGGTCTGATGCGAGCAATTCATTTGGACAACGGCTCTGAGTTTAAGAACTCTCAGTTTGTCAGCTTCTATAGTGATCACGGTCTTGATCATCAGTTCTCTGCTCCTTACTCTTCCCCACAGAACGGCGTTGTGGAACGAAGGAACCGCACGCTTGTCTAGATGGCGATGATGATGCTTGATGAGCATAGGACTCCTAGGCGCTTTTGGGCTGAAGCAATGAACACAGCTTGCTATCTAGCCAACCACATTTTTCTTATAGCTTACTTAGGTAAGACGTCATATGAGTTGTGGTTTGGCAGACAGCCCAAGGTGAGTCACTTGCGAGCTTTTGGATGCAAGTGCTTTGTGCTTAAGAAGGGAGGGCATTTGGAAAAGTTTGAGTCTCGTTGCTGGGATGGAGTCTTTCTTGGTTATGCTTTGCATTCTCGAGGCTTCTGTGTTTGGAACATCAACTCCGAACAGCTTGTCGAGACGTGTGAGGTTTCTTTTGATGAGTCCATGCCTTCACTAACTCCTTCTTTTGAGCTTTCTGGAGATGATGAGCTTGGAGAGTCCATCTTCGAGGAATATGATGACACTCTTGTTCATGTTGATACCCATCAGCAGTTGGCTGATATTTTTACCAAACCCCTAGACAAGTCTACTTTTGAGCGTTAGCGAGGGGATTTGGGAGTTGTGTATCCTTTTTAGGATACTTTGAGTCAGTTTTTTCTTTCTTCTTTATTTTTATTGTGTCTTTTTGTGTGCGTTCATATCATGCATAATCATCAATCACATTTTGAGCTTGCTTCTGTTATATGACTAATCTGCTTTAATTACTCTAGCTAGTATATGTTTTTATTACTTGTCGATGATCATGTTCTGTTTCAGTTCACATGATATATCTAATATTTGTCATATGCATGGCTTTTATGCTTTAAAATTGAAAAATGATCACCATTGCTTCTAGTAACTAGCATGTGTAGGCTGAATGCTTTCGCTATCTTTTACATGCCTAGTAGCTAGATCCTTACTTAGATGCACATATGCAACTTGGACATCTATATGCTTTAAACATGAAAAATGTACTATAAAAATGATAAAAAATCAGAAAAATGAAAAATTTATACATTTCTATGAGTATTAGAAAAGATCCAGGTGAGTTTGCTTTGTCGCGTTGAATTGTTCTGGACTACTTACCATAGCACTTTGGTATGAACTAGGACGGTGTAATGTATGCCAAGACCAGAGTCTTAAGCTTCTGATGGTCCAATTCTGACCTAGGCTGGACTTGGTCGGTTAACATAAGGTTTGACATGCAAATAACCCCTGGCAAAAATGAAAAATAAAAAGGAAAAATAAAAAGTCTGAAAATTTTTAAAAGATGATAAGTTTGCTGAAGCACTTTGCTATTGACAATGCTTATCTTGGTAGATATCAGTTAGCTTTTGCATCTCATGCTTTACTTTGCTTGTCAACTAGAAAATGTGGTGATGCTTTTGTTTGCAAAAATCGAAAAATGTGTGCTAATGACTCTTTTTAGATATCATCTGTTGCACTGATCATGTCATGCATCTTAGACAGTATATCTTTTGCTATACCTGTTAGATGTTGTAATTGCAGTTAATCATATCTAAGAAGCATGCTTTTAAAAACTCCACCTGCACTCCATTTGCATTCATAGCATATTTTGAGGGGGAGCTGCATTTCAGGGGGAGTTTGTGTCTATGTCTCTTTAGAGTGAATTTAGTCTTACTTGATGAGTCCAATTGTCAACAAGGGGGAGAAATTTTGGAGTTTAAGGGACATTTTTGGCTTTCTCTGGGATTTATTTCAGGGGGAGTATTTGAGTCTTTTGCCTTTACTCTGTTATCCTTGTTGGTAGTTCTGAGATTGCACTTGTTTTTTTAGTCTTTATTTTTGGTTAACCATAATGACCATTTTCTTGCTTATGTTTGGGTTTTGGTCATTAGGGTTAAACTTTTATTTTCTTCCTTCTATTTTCTTTTGTTTTTGTTTTCGTGTTTCCACATGTTTTTGCAGGTTCTGAAGAGGTGCTGAAGAGTGTGTTGACAATGCACTCTTCAAGGGGGAGATTGAGAAACCATGTTGAAGAACATGGGTTTTATGCTTCAGATGTAATGAGTGATTGTAATGCTCCAGATATCTTAACCGATTCTAATGAGTGATTGTAATGAGTGATTGTAATGCTCCAGAATCGGTTTAGAATCGGTTAAGAACATGGGTTTTATGCTCCAGATGTAATGCTCCAGACGTCATGCTCCAGATTTTACCAGAAGACGTCATTAGGCGCGTGTGACTCATGTACACGGGCAGTGAGCGACAGCCGGGCAGAGGAGCCATGGAGTCGGGCTGGCCCAATCCGAGTACATGGTCTAAAATTTCCTGAAGGGTTCTGCATCGAATTGTGTTCCATTGTCAACTGTGAGTTGTCGAGGCACTCCGAACCGGCAAATGATATTTTTCCAAAAAAATTTTTGTACATTATTCGAAGTGATAGCTGTTAGGGGCTCTGCTTCGACCCACTTGGAAAAATACTCAATTGCTACCACTGCGAATTTCAAATTTCCGTTTGCTACCGGGAAGGGGCCAATCAGATCCATGCCCCATCTGGACATGGGCCATACTGGAGCAATGACTTGAAGAGTTCTTTGTGGGCGATGAATTCTTCGTCCCATCCACTGACATCCTTGGCAGGTGCGGACTAAGTTCTCCACATTAGCTACTATTGTAGGCCAGTAAAGCCCCTGGCGGAGTGTTTTTCCTGCCAAAGCTCGAGGGGCCAGATGGCTACCACAGAGTCCTTCATGAGTTTCTCAAAGAATTTCTTGACCTTCGGCTTGAGATATACATCGGAGCAGAGGGGAACATACTCCGGCCTTGTACAAAATACCGTTTATTATATGATAATTCTGAATTCTATGTTACAACCTCGAAAGTTGTGGCCCTTCAGACAAATTTGTTTCTCCTTGCAACAATTCCATAATTGAACTTTGCCAATCTGTACTTGGAATGCAAAGGACTTCCGAAGAAGGAATTTGTGGCACCGAAGGTGTACTGAGTTCTTCGTAAAAAGCCTCTTCTGGAATGTCCATAGCTCCGGCTGCAGCTTTTGCCAAGATATCAGCTTGTGTATTTTATGCTCTGGGTATACTCCGAATGGAAATCCCTTTAAATGCTGCTTCAATCTTATGGATCTCTTCCAAATATTTTGCAAGTTGTGGATGCCGAACTTGAAAACTCTTGTCTACGTGCCCTGCTACAATTTGAGAATTTGTCTTAATAACAACTCTTGTAGCCCCTAGAGCATGTGCCTTTCGAAGTCCTAGCAAAATTCCTTCATACTCCGTTGTATTATTGGTAGATTTAACGTTGAGTCTTGCGGAGTACATTGCCTTCTGCCCTGAAGGCGAAATTATCACTGCTCCGATACCTGCTCTAGATGCTTGGAAAGCTCCATCAGAGTAAATGGTCCAAATTCCTTCACTTGGCTTCTCTGGAGCCCATGCTGCAGGGGGAGTCCACTCTGCGACAAAGTACGCCAACACTTGTGACTTAATTGTTTTCCTTGACACGAAGGATATGCCGAAGGGTGCTAATTCAACGGCCCACATCCCAATTCTTCCTGTGGAATCCTTACTTCAGAGCATATCTCCCAAGGGATATGAAGTTGGTACAACTACATTATGTGCCATGAAATAATGCCTTAACTTCCTCGAAGCCATTATCAGAGCATCAGTGAACTTCTCAAGCTCAGAATATCTTGTTTTTGCTCTGGACAATGCTTCAGATACAAAATAGACTAGATTATGTACCAACTTTCTATTGAAATCAACCTCTCTAACATGGACTGCACTGACAACACAGCCAGTAGCTGCAAGGTAGAGGAGTAGGGTTTCGTCCGCAATAGGCACCGTGAGTGTAGCGAGGTTACTGAGATAATTCTTAATATCTTCGAAGCTTTTTTGACACTCCGGTGTCCTTGCAAAATCTTCGGACCCCTTCAATGCTTTGAAAATGGGCAAACTTCTCTCCGCAGACCTTGCCAAGAATCTGCTAAGTGCTGCAAGACGACTAGTCAGCTTTTGTACTTCCTTTAAATTCTACGGAGTGGCCATCCTTTGCAACGCAGTTATTTGAGTGGGGCTAGCTTCGATCCCTCTGCTTGAAACTAGATACCCTAACAATTTTCCAGCATGCGCCCCGAAGATACATTTTTTGGGGTTAAGACGGATCCCACATGCCCGAAGGCTATTGAATGTTTCTGCTAAGTCTAGGCTATGTTGGTGCTTTAAAGCACTCTTTATTACAATATCATCCATATAGGCCTCTACATTGCGGCCTAGTTGATGACCTAGAGCCTTAGCAATTAACCTCGAAAAAGTAGCCCCGACATTTCTTAAGCCAAAGGGCATTCTTACATAACAGAAGACTCCCGAAGGAGTTACAAAGCTTGTCTTGATTTCATCTTCGCGCTTTAGCCAAATTTGATGATAGCCGGAATACGCATCGAGGAAGCTTAATAACTCCGAACCAGCAGTAGAGTCAACCAATTGATCAATTCGGGGCATGGGGTAGGGGTCACAGGGGCATGCTTTATTCAAAGATGTAAAGTCAATACACATGCGCCACTTCCCGAAAGATTTATTCATAACGAAGACTGGGTTTGCTAGCCACTCCGTATGAGCTACCTCTCTGATAATCCCAGCCTTCAACAGCTTTTCAACTTCATCTTTAGCAAGAATAGCCCTCTCCATAGACAGCTTCCGGAGTCCTTGCCGAACAGGCCGAGCCTTCGGGTTCACAAGTAAACTGTGCTCAATAATATCCCGACTAACTCCGGTGATATCTTCATCAGACTAAGCAAAGACATCTAAATTTTCCTCAACTACTTTCTCTAACGAAGTAGCGACTTCTGGAGGCAAGTCCTTGCCAAACTGAAATGAATATTCCTTGCCATCTTTGACAATAACCTTCATTGCAATCTCTCCTTCAGGGCTTGGCCTTGGGAAGGACTTCTTCGAAGATTCGCCAGGAGCAGAAAAAACCTCCGGGTCATCTTGCACGTTGTTCACCTGTCTCGGGTCAAGAGGAGGGCCATGACCATACTCCGCTCCTCACGTAGTGGCCTGATCTCTGAAAACAGTGAGCACAACCGCCTGTGTGAGCATCTTCATACACAGGTAATTATGATGCGCCACAGCTCCGAATTGATTCAACATGCCCCTTCCGAATATAACATTGTATGCATATGGGGCATCCACAACATCAAAAATCACTTCCTTCGTCCTGGCCAGTAGCCCCTCTCCGAAAGTAACTTCCAGGCCAATTTGGCCGAGGGCATTGAGAGGAGGACCTGCGAAGCCTTGCAAAGGACGGACTGCTGGGAGAAGATGCTTCCTGGAGATGCAGAGTTGATCAAAAGCATGGACAAAGATAATATCTGCCAAACTCCCTCCGTCGATTAGCACTCTCCGGACCTCAGTCCCTGCTATGTCGGCAGTGATGACAAGTGGTTCTGCATGTGGAAACTTTATGCCAGCTGCATCATCTGCAGAAAAAGATATCGGCACATGGGACCATTCAGGCATAGCAGTGGCAGACGAAGAAGTTCCATTATGGCCCACTTCTCGGACATATTCTCTTCTCTTCCTCTTCAACATACTTCCGATGGTCCCTCCTCCGGAGATGGGGAGGACTACTCTTTTCCCTCGATCTTGACCCACTTCCTGCTTCAGAGGTGGCATAACATTGACCACCGGAGGCCATCTTGCAGGGTCGAAGTTATCTATACACACCACAGCCTAAACAGGCTCCGGACGCACCTTAGTTGGAACTCGGTCAGTAGTGCCTCGACCCGACGTTCTTTCTAGGTACTCGCCTCTTAAAGTGAGTATGGATTTACACGCAACAGTCGCGTGACTTCGATTCTCACCATGGACACAACAGAAAAAGGCCTGAGTCTTGCCAGCCGGTTTCCCTGGCTGCCTCCAGTCGCTGGTCTTGCTTCCTGAAGGCTGCGAAGTCCTTGGGGCAAATTTCTACGGGGGTGCAATGTTCAAGACTTCTGAACGAGGATGCTTTTGCCCCCGACGCCTGTCATGCTGAGCTTCGAAGCTAGGTCCCTGCAGCTGTGTTGAAGTCTTCACTTCTAGCTTGACTTCTTGCAGGACTAACGTAGTTGCGGCAGTTCTCCGAAGCCACCCCTCTTCTGACCTTGCATACTCTTCGAAGTAAGACATCAACTGAGCAACAGAAGATATCTGCTTCCGGTAAAGTTTATCAAGGAGGCCTGCGTGGGTAACTCCCTCTCGAGCTGCATCAACTACAGAAGATGTAGTTAACCCTCGAATTTGTGACTTCGTATGGGCGAAGTGCTTGAAATATTGCCTTAAAGTCTCTCCAGGGAGCTGCTTCACCTGGAAAAGACTTCCCGTTGACATTGGGGGTACGAAGGTACCCTGAAAATTGCTTATGAACTTCTTCCTTAATTGCTCCCAGGTTCTGATTGACCCTGGTTTCAAAGACCAGAAGCACCGCAGTGCCACTCCTTCAAAAGCTAGAGGAAAACATTTGGCCATGGTGTCTCGCACCCCTCCGCTAGCCTCAATTGCTAATGCATAAGAACGGGAGAACTCCCCAGGGTCTTCATCTCCAGCATACTTGCAAAGCTTCGACATTTTAAACATAGGATCGAAGCGCACTTTCTGTAACTCTGGATGCAGCGGAGATTCAGTGGCGTAGGAAGCGTTCTCCGGGGCTTCGGGATAATGAACTTCGTCGTCTTCGGGCACTTTGGGAATGACTGGGGTGGCTTGAGGATGAAGCCTATCTACGACTTCTTGTCGCCACCTCGCTACTTCAGCTTGGAGACTGGCCATTTGAGCGGCCATATCGCCAAGACCGTCTTCATCTCCTCTGGAAGGACCTTCCGGGTCTTGAGACCTGTATGCATCGGTTCGGAGTGGAACTTGAGGTGGAAGATGAACTCCGGTTGGCCGAAGTATGGATGGAGTTGGGGGAGGAACTCCGTATGCTCGGGGAAGGGGAGTTCCTTCCGGAGTCTGAGGTGGAGGAAATGTCGAAGGTCCTCCGACCTCAAATGTGTTTGAAATCTTGCTCCGGAAGTCCGAGGGGACATCCGAATAAGGCTACCACCTGAACTCCGCTTGGGAGGCATGGTTTAAAAACTTGGTAGAGAACGAAGTTTCTTGGACTAAGTTCCCCACGGACGGTGCCAACTGTTGGCGTAAAAGATTTCGCTAACAGGTTTCTGAAGCTTAGAAACTAACAAACAAAGTGTTTGTGAAGTAAACTATTTTAAGCCTCCAAAGTGGATAATAGCTCAAACAGTTTGAAGATGTGTATTGAATAACTCAGTATTCGATCCTCATTACAGGGTGAAACGAGGGGTATTTATAGGCCCAAACATTAAGGAAAAGACCCTTTTACCCCTCTATTACAACCGACATAGTGGAAACTATTCGGTACCCTTAATAGGGCTAAAATAGTAAAATACTAATATAATGAGAAAGAAGATAAGTCTTCCATCCTAGCTGGCAGAGAAGCTCTCGGAAGAGTCCATGTTCGAAGTATATCTTCGAACTAGGATTCGCCTTCATCCTTCGAACTTGATCTAATGTACTCCCGGCGTTAGACGCTGGAAACCTTTGATTAAATCACCTGCCTTTGTCCTGTTGCAGCAATGGCTTTGAGGATGAAGTATTTTCCCCCAACAACGACCATGGTGGTGTCCAAACCGCCTATGGTGAGCAAAGGGGTTCTCATTATCATCAAATCCCCCATCAGATTCACTATGAATTTCCTCTTCATCATGAAAGTGAACATGTCGATCATGTCCATGCCCTCTTCTTGCTCTTCGATCACCACCCTGACCACCTCTATGATGGCCATGAAACCCATCTCCAAAACCAGAATTTTCATCACTGGATTCTTCATTTGGATGTTGATGATCCCGTCCACCTGTTGCAGGGAGACGTTCATTAAGCATCCGCTCCATAGCCTGCAAAAGGGTGTCTCCCAACTGCCACAACTCAGCACGTGCAACAGGGGGTTCTTCATGTCCATGGTTTCTACCGTGAACACTTGATTCAGATCCTGCCATGTTAGTACAATGGGAAAGAAAGTGGAATAGGTAAAATTCGTGGAATCACACAACCTCACCTCCTACTTACCCAGAGTTCCTACATGTTCACGAGGCCTGTGAGTGTGCTCAAGTGGTTATACCGCAGCTGTGATTAAGCGATCGAAAGGATTACAAGACACAAGTCCGGTTTTGTTTTTTTTGTGGAGCTATAGGTGGCTGTTCAAGGAGGGCTTTTGGTACTGAAAATCCCAGTGTGCGAGCACTCAAAAGATGCGAAACGTTGTTGTCACAAGTACCACAAACATGCACCTTTGGATCTGAAATTTTTCATCAACACGATCCGCAATCTAGCCCCTTTCAGCGTCCTCTGTTTTCTCACTCTTTTTCTTTAATCTCTCTCTTTTTTTGTTCCTTTTTTTTCAGCAAACACAACATGATAACTATGGGTGTGCGGAAGATGAACAGATAAGAACACAAGGCTAGAAAACACGATGGTGACCAACAACAAAATGAGTGCAAGCAACACAAGAAAAACAGTACCAACAAGGGCTCGGAATTTTTTTGTGTGGTGGTTTTGTGGACTCTAGGATGGGAAAAAAACCAAGCAAACAAGTGATGCATAAATCAAATCAGAGATAATCAAGGGTGAAGATCCTACCATGACAACTGAAGCTCTGATACCAAATGGTGAGAACTCGACCTTGGGGTGGCCCGATCTTCACGGCAGTAGAATCTCGAACACGATAACTTGCTGCGAATAGCGGGTAACTTGCTGCGAACAGCGGGGAACTAATCCGACAGGCTGGTGCAGCTGAACTGGAAGCCGACAAGCACGGATTAGGGGAGCTTTATACCTGTCTCAAGGTTTGGTTGCAGTCAAGCGACAGGGAGAGAGGCACCGAAACCACTAGGACTTTGACTCGATCACCGAATGATCGCAGAACCACAAGCTGGGAACAATCCACACAATACGGTGCGGCTGAACCGGAAGCCGTAAGCATGAAATGGGGGATCACAGAGAGACCTTTCTCACAAGTGCACGATGAACTTGCAAGAACAAGGGTGAGTAGACACTCAAGCAGCTCGGTTGCAATATACCATAGAGGTAGGTTTATCAAATGATCAAAAGTTGAGTTTGAGAGGCGTAGGAGGGTATTTATACTAGGAACAACCCTCCTAGATGAGTATGAGTCGTGCTCTCCACGCAGGGAGGGTGTGAAACCAGCTGGTGGAGTATTCATGAGGCTGTCTTGTGAACTCGCGCGTCTGTTTGACTGCTAGACTACTCTTCAATGTTTTAGCCATAACTCAAGCTTGGGAACTCCAAAAGATGAACGGTTTGTTGGGTGTGAAAGCTGACTTGTTGGCCTTTCCAACCATAGGTCATAGATCCTCCGTCTCTCAGTATTCTAACCGTAGTGAAGCTCACAAGTGGGGCCTTCTGTTAGCCTGGATCTCCGATCGGCTCTTGCTGTGCTTCGTGCTCTTCAATCAGGTCTTGGTGCTTCATAGCTTCATGTGTGAACCTGAGCAAGATCAAAGTACATGATTTAGGTAGTAACCAATTCTCATTAGTTACATCAATGGTGTGAAGGAGAGAATTAACCTGATGGTGTAGCATCTTTGAGCGACTGCGAGTGATCAGACCTTTATAACCAGTGATAGCGATAAGATCTTTATGCACGGTGATCGGACCAGTGATAGGACCATGTGCTGGGATGTCCTCATCAGAGCTTCGGAGTCCCAAGATTCCGCGCACCCTTTGGTAAGGGGCTTCTTAGTGCGGTTCGAAGGCCTTTCCTCGCCTTCCCAAACCAATCAAAGTCCTCGGTCTTCGGACCTCTTTTTCACTAGCTATACCTCCCAGACCAATCAAAGTCCTCCCCGAAGGTCCCCTCGGACCAACGGAGTCGGACCCTCAGCTGTTCCAACAACCCCCAAAGGCGTCGCTGGATGTCGAGTACCCAGAGGCCCTCGGGCTGCTCCTACGGTGCTCCAAACTGATTATGCCAGTTCTCGAGAACCGGAGCTCCCCTCTGATGGAGACGAATACCTTCCTGAGGATGAGGCTACTCAGGTATCGCAACTTTAGGAGGAAGTGGCTAGGTGGAAGCAAGAGGCTGCTGATCACCTCCGCTCCCAAGCCTCCACCCAAGCTCTAGAAGGGCCCCAAGACGGTGGTGCTCGCAACCTTCCTAAAGTTGTTCAAGTCCCGGAGGAGGCTGAGAACACATCTTTCGATGATGAGTCTCCGCTACATTCGGACATGCAAAAGGTGCCCTTCGATCCCAGATTTAAAGCCTCGAAGATGCACAAGTATTCCGGTGGGTCTGACCCCAGAGAATTCGCTCGTTCATATGCCCTGGCGATAGAAGTAAGTGGAGGGGTGCGTAACACTATGGCAAGTGTTTTCCCCTCGCTCTTGAAGGTGTGGCTCTCCGATGGTTCTAGTCTTTGAAGCCAGGATCGATCAAATCCTAGGAGCAGTTGAAGACGAAGTTTGTAAGCAACTTCCAAGGTACCTTTGTGGCTCCGATGTCGATGGGGAGCTTATTTCAGGTGAAGCAGCGAGTAGGGGAGACTCTTCGGGAATACTTCACGTGCTTCGCCCACACCAAATCACAGATTAAGGGCTTGTCTACCTCTTCGGTAGTCGACGCCACCCACGAAGGGGTGTTGAACCCCGATCTCCTTAGCAAGCTTCATCGGAATCCTGTGTCATCCGTGGCACAGCTGATGGCATACTTCGAACAGTATGCCAAGGCGGAGGAAGGCTGTCTTCGACGAGCTGCAACACCTCAACCTCTCCACAGCCCCCTCAAGACAATCGCTTCAACAATCACATGTGGGAAAAGAAGCACTTTCGCTCGGAGGTGTTGAGCATCGCACCCTGCATTCCGAAGGCACCTGCCAACTTTCAGCAGGCGCAAGGCTTCAAGGTTGGAGCACCAAAGCCCCAAGAGAGAGTACTTGGCAAGCGCTAGAGCTTTTTCTACTGCGTGCATGGCGACAATAGGAGCCATGACACGAAGGATTGCAAGGCGGTATTAACCCTTCGGGGTGAATACCTAGGACGAAGTACCAGGAGGGGTACTTCGGATCGAACCCCTCTAGTGGCACGGTCGGAGCCTGTGCAAATCGTGGCCCGAGACGGTGCTCCCGAAGCCCCCATGCAGCTACCGGTGGCCAACATTATGCCACCACCGAAGCAGGAAGACCCCCAAGACCGCGGCAAGCTAGTGGTCCTACCCATCTCCGGAGGGGGGACCCTCGGTAACATGTCCAAAAGGCAGCGATGAGAGTACGTCCGTGAAGTGGGACACATAGGGACCTCACATTCCATGGAAGGAATGCCATAATGGTCTCATGTACCTATTTCCTTCACTGCTAATGATGCCGTGGGGGTGAAGTTCCCCCATGCTGACCCCTTAGTCATTTCAGCAGATATAGCTGGGGTGGAAGTTCAAAGGATCTTTGTGGACGGCGGAAGCTCCGCAGACATACTTTTTGTCTAGGCCTTCGATCAAATGTGCATTCCTCGGAGGCATTTACTTCCGGTGGCCCAGCCACTTCAAGGTTTGCAGGTCCGCCTCTCGATGCCCTCGGCCAAATAGGCCTCGAGGTTGCTTTCGGAGAGGGGCCCTTGGCCAGGGTGGAAGAGGTGATCTTCGATGTCGTCGACGCCCCATATGCCTACAACGCAATTTTCGGACGGGGAATGCTGAACCAGTTTGGGGCTATAGCACATCGCAACTATCTATATCTCAAGATGCCCACGGAAGGTGGAGTTCTTACTATTTTCAGGACACCAAGATGTAGCCTGAAGAACGGAGTATGGTCACGGCCAGTCGTTGGACCCTCGGAAAGTACACAGTGTGACAGAGCACACCGAGGAGGTTCCAGAGTCGTCGAACTCTTCAAAGGGCCTTTCCCTCGAGCCAAGCCCAGAAGGTGATGTCGTGACGAAAATAATTTTGAAGCATGACAAAGAATACCCAATTATAGTTCGGCAAGGGGCTATCTCCAGAGATAGCCGCCTCGTTGGAAGAAGTAGTCAAGAAAAATTTGGACATCTTTGCCTGGACTGACGAAGACATCACCAGGGTTGATCGGAGTATCATCGAGCATAGCTTACTCGTCAACCCGAAGGCTAGGCCAGTACGCCAGGGGCTCCGTAAGATGTCTGCGGAAAGGGCAGACCTCGCCAAGATCGAAGTGGAAAAATTGTTAAGGGCTGGCATCATCATGGAAGTAGCCCACACCGAGTGGTTGGCTAACCCTGTTTTTGTCAAGAAAAAGGGTTCCAGCAAATGGCGCATGTGCATCGATTTTACATCATTAAATAAAGCATTCCCGCGAGACCCCTACCCTATGCCCCGAATAGACCAGCTGGTGGATTCTACAGCTGGCTCCGAATTGCTGAGTTTCCTCGATGCTTACTCCAGTTATCATCAAGTCTGGCTAAAGCACGAAGACGAAGCCAAGACAAGTTTCATAACTCCATCCAGAGTATTTTGTTATGTAAGAATGCCTTTTGGCTTGCGGAATGCCGGAGCCACATTCTCACGTTTAATAGCTAAGGCTCTAGGTCACCAAATAGGCCGAAATGTCGAAGCCTATATGGATGACATTGTAATAAAGAGTGCTGAAAAGCACCAGCATAGTCTAGACTTAGTTGAAACATTTGAGAGCCTCCGAGCATGTGGAGTCCGCCTCAACCCTGAAAAATGTATATTCGGGGCGCAAGCAGGAAAACTGCTAGCGTACTTAGTTTCGAGTAGGGGAATCGAAGCTAGCCCAACGCAGATAAGTGCACTGCAAAGAATGGCTCCACCAGAAAATTTGAAGCAACACTACTACAAATCGTCACTGTAGTGGCGTTGGGCAAAACCACTGTAGTGGCGGGCCATTAGATGCCCGCCACTACAGTTGCTGGTGCTGACGGCAGCATCGGCGCCCGCCACTATTGTTGGTAAAGTAGTGGCGGTCGGTGCTGGCGTCATCCCGGACCGCCACTACAGTACCAATAGCAGTGGTGGGCGCTGGTGCTGCTCGTCGCTGCTAATATGGCCGCCACTAAAGTATTGATGACATCACTTGCGACCGCCACTACTATTCTAGCTATAAATGCGCAGCTTCTTCCTCCCCGAGCTCTACCGCAGTTCGCATTTAATTTTGTCCGTACAATGGCGACAAAAATCTAGATAAAGAGGGGGGAGGCTTTGTTTTCGTTTCATTTGAAGGATTTCATTCTAGGAGGTAAATCCATGCTGAATCTCACATTTATTTTGTATTTAATCATGTATACAATGAGTTATTAGCGTTTTACTAATTTAGGGTTTGTGAATAGAAATTTTCAAATAGTCTTCCATTTACAGTGTTACCTTCTCCCAAATGAACAAATATGACCCTCCTCACAATTATTCATCACTTGTATATTGATTTACGTCATTTTAATCTCTTTTTTAATTTGATTTATGATTATAGATCTAGAGTTATGTTGTTTGGAGAGAGAGAGAAACCAATATAGTTAATTTATTTAATAATTTTTTCTGCTTAATAAGTAGTTTTAATTAAAGCATTGAGGATTTTTAATTAATGTTGTTATGAGCAATAATAAATCAATATATTTTCAATTTGTAAATTACTAAAATTAATAATAATGATTTTATTAATATTTTTTCAAATAATATATGTTTTAGATGGAGCACATGTCCTGGATGTACTCGTCCAACGACGGAGATGTGGTGGCATATTTTAACAGAGTAACTGAATTTATTGAAGCTGCCGCACAATATGCTTCCCGTCAGAGTGAAGAGGCAATATATTGTTATTGTAAAGTTTGTAAAAACGAAGTGATGTATCCGTGTTCTGATCGTGAAACCATACGATTTCACTTGTTGAAAAATGGTTTCGTGAAGAACTATTATATATGGACGAAACACGGTGAGATGGGCCAAAATCCTCATGAAGATTCTGATGTGCCGCAAGATGCTCATCAACATAGAAGAGGTTGTGATCATACATCTGACATAACACATGATGATGTTGATCAACATGATGATGATGACGCCCTTGATGTGGAGGAACTGATGCGAAATGTTGCGCCTGAGGTGTTGTTGCAGAGAACTACAACCAAAGGATACGATAACTTTGAAGCACTTGACAAAGCATCAAAAAACCTTCTTTACGAGGAACGCCACGGATGCGATAAGCAGTATACTGTGTTGTACATAATTCTTGAGCTTATGAAACTGAAGGCCAGCAATGGATGGTCTGACACTAGTTTTTCAGATCTTTTACAACTCCTAAAAAAGGTTTTGCCAAAACTGAATGGTTTACCATCTGATACGTACCAAGCAAAGAAGATGATTTGTCCGTTGACTTTGGGCGTTCAGAAGATTCATGCATGTCCGAACCACTGTATCCTATATCAAAAAGAGTATGGATTGTTAGAGAGATGTCCGCAGTGCAACGCGAGTCAATACAAACGTCCAAATGACTGTGTGGAGGACTACAATGACCACCAGAAGAAGAATAATAAGAGGTTGCAGAAGAGGAATAAAAATGTTATTGAAGACCATCCTGAAAAAAAGATGGAGAGGAAAGTTCCAGCCTTAGTAATGTGGTACCTACCGGTGATTGATCGCTTGAAACGTATGTTCTCTAATCCTAGAGATGCTGAACTATTAATCTGGCATTTCGCTGGGCGAAAGAAGGACGGAAAACTTCGGCACCCTGCGGATGCTAGGCAGTGGAAATCATTTGACCTGGCCCATCCAGATTTCTCGGACGATCCTAGAAATATCAGGATGGGACTTAGCACGGATGGAATGAATCCCTTCGGTGAGATGAGGAACCCACATAGTACGTGGCTAGTCTTTCTATGCTTGTTCAACATTCCATCATGGTTGTGCCATAAAAGAAAATACCTTATGCTCACTACTCTAATTTCTGGTCCAAAACAACCTGGCAATGACATTGATATCTTTCTAGAACCTTTGATGGAGGATATGAAACGTCTATGGGAACATGGTGTCTGTGTGTGGGATGAGCACAAGAAAGAGCACTTCAATCTAAGAGCCATAATCTTTTGCACCATAGCTGACAACCCAGGACGCATGTCCCTAACAGGACAGGTTAAAGGAAAGACAGCATGTGTAGTGTGTGTGGACCAGACAGAATCTATGCATCTTCCATCATTCGTTAAGACGATATATATGCGACACCACAGATTTTTACCAAAAAACCATAAATATCGAAGAAATAGGAACCATTTCGACGGTACAATCGAGCTTGGACAGCCTCCACGAAATCGAGATGGCAAATTTCTATTCGAAATGGTAAAGAATATCAAAGTTGTTTTCGGAAAGAAGAGGAAGAAATCTGAAAAAATTTCAAAGGACGCTCCATTTAAAAAGCAGTCGATCTTCTTTAGATATTTGCCCTATTGGAAGGAGTTGGAGATTGGTCATGCTATCGATACAATGCACGTTGAGAAGAATGTCTTCGAAAGCACTATCGGTATTTTGTTAGACATACCGGGCAAATCAAAATATGGACTCAAAGTATGAAGGAACCTTCAAACTCTCGGAATTAGACCCGAGCTTCACCCACAGGAAAGGGCCAATGGAAAATTTTTCCTTCCGGCTACTAGATATAACCTCACAATTGACGAGAAAAGATCAATCTGCAGGTGTCTACATGGAATTAGAGTTCCAACAGGATTCTCAACGAATATAAAGAATATTGTCTCCGTAGCAGATTTGAGGATGAGCGGCTACAACACACATGATTGTCATGTTATGCTTGGGCTATTCCTCGCCATCGCAGTAAGAGGAGTCAAACATTCATTTCTGAAGATGGTGATAACACGCATGTGTCACTTCTTCAATGTCATATCAAAGAAGGTGATCGACACTGAAGAGTTAAATGAATTACGTAAACAAATGAGGGAGACTATGTGTCAGCTTGAGATGTGCTTTCCTCCTTCATATTTTGATATTATGGAGCACTATATGATACATATAGCAGACCAAATCTTTGTTCTCGGTCCAACGTACCTGCACAATATGTATGCGTACGAGCGTCTAATGTTTATCTTCAAGGGTTACGTACGAAATCATCCTTATCCAGAGTGTTCCATGATAGAGGGCTACACGACTGAGGAAGTCATTGAGTGCTACGCAGATTACATAAGAGATGGAAGACCAATAGGAGTTCCCGTGTCCCGGCACCATGGAAGACTCACCGGTAAAGGAACTAAAGGCAGGAAAATCATACGATACAATAGTTACCAAAGAATAAGAGAATCACATTACAGTGTAATGCATCAGTTGGCGATTATGAGACCATATGTTGAACAACACCTGCAAGAGCTTCGTGAAAAGAATGAAGATCGTGATGAACAATGGATTATGAAAGAACACAAAATTTATTTCACATCATGGCTGAGGGATCTAAACCTTTCGATCGGAGAAACCGACGAAGAGATGATGATAAATAAATTGTCTTACGGTCCATTGAGCATGGTTAAAACATGGAAAGAGTATGACATCAATGGTTTCACATTCTATACCAAAGCAAAGGATCAAAAGAGTCAGCGCCAAAATAGTGGTGTCAGAGGAGAAGCAGAAGATAGCACTGGACAAAAGAATGCTTACTATGGATACATCGAAGAAATATGGGAACTTAACTACGGGAACTCTATAGAAATCCCTGTATTTAAGTGTCAGTGGGTCAGACATCCAGAAGGTGTGGAGGTGGATGATTACGGGTTTACGATAGTTGACCTTAATAAGGTGGCTTATAAAGATGACCCTTGGATACTCGCTCAATCCGTGGCACAAGTATTTTACATACTTGATCCTAAAGATGAGAAAAAATACATCGTTGCTCCAGGAAAACAAAGAATTGTTGGAGTTGATGTAGTCGAAGACGAAGAAGAATACAATCAGTTTGATGAGGTGCCGTTTTTCGTTGACATATCAAGGATCAATGTGGTTGAAGCAAAACTGTCATTTGGCAGTGTGATTCCTTATCTACGCACCAATGGCGATGGAAAATTAGTGCAAGGCTAGATCATTTATGTTTAGTTGTAAAATCAATTATGTCATTTATTATTAAAACATTTTCAAGATCAAATGAGGATTTAATTAAACATCAATAGAAAATTTTTAAAAATATTTAATTTTTGGGGCCAACAGTAAGGTTCAAACCTCAAACCGCCTGCCGGCAGCGAGGTTCGAACCTCGAACCGCATGGCCCCAAGGAGCCCCGCGCACCACTGCGCTACTAAGTGTTTCACGTCATTGTAGGAAGAGTATTATGTGCTATATATATAATCACTACCTCTATTAGTAGTGGCGGGCTGGATGACATCATCATGCCCGCCACTACTAAGAGAAAACATGAATAAAAAAGTATTGAAAATTAGAATAGAAATGTAAAAAACATGTTTGGATGCTAGCAGCAAGGTTCGAACCTCAAACCGCCTGCGGGCAGCAAGGTTCGAACCTCGAACCTCATGGCACCAAAGCAACCCCCGCACCACTGCGCTACTAAGTGTTTCTCGACATGAGTGGCAACGTATGCTAGATAACCCCACCAGAGGCAGTAGTGGCGGGCAGGATGACGTCACCAGACTGCCACTGCTATCAATTTAGTAGTGGCGGTCGCATGATGTCATCGGCCCACCACCACTAAGTCGAGTGAAATAACCACTTAGTCGTGGCGGGCAGGATGACATCACCAGAGGTAGTAGTGGCGGGCTGGATGACGTCATCATGCCCGCCACTACTAAGACACCTATATATACTTTCCACTCCCGCCGTCCGAAAACCTAGTTTCATTGTCTAAACCGTAAACTCCTGTGTCGCCCCCCTCCTCCCGCCGCCGCCGTCGACGTCCCGGAGCACGTCGCCGCTGCCCTCCGCCCGTCGCCGCCTTCCTCGGAGACCGTCGGCGCTGCCCGTCGCCGCCATCCAGTCGATCAGTAAATGATTATTAACCTATCTTTGGTCTTATTTTATTCGAGCTTAGGGTTAAAATGATGGACGATTGTTATATTAATTTATGCGTGGTAATATAATTTAGTATAATATTACTATTAGAATGCACTATAACAGTAATGTTTTTTAATCTACTGTAAAAAATTTCTGAGAAAAAAATTTCCACTATAACAATAATGTTTTTTAATGTACTATAATATTACTAGCTTAGGGTTTTTTAATGTTATATCAATGTGACAAAAAAAATGCAGATGGCTCCTCCTAAGATTGAACCAACAAATAGTGGATCCTCAGACTCTACATCAAGTGGCGTGTGTGAGGTTTGCAAATGCGGTAAACATAAGGTACATGATGGTATAGTTTGCAGTTGTTTAGCGAAGAAAGTGATTCTCATAATGGACTCCGACTCGGAGGACGACTCGCGATCGCCGCAACCAGATAGGGTAAGTGTTGGCAGATGAAAGAATGATGAGACAACCGGTGGTAGAGGGAAACATGCCGAGGCTAGCGGTGGAAAAGGGAAGCATGTAGAGCAATGCGGCAGCAAGAGGAGGAAGGAGGCAAGATCCTCTTTTTATGCAAATTTTATATTTTTATCATCCAATTCAATCATTGATAATAAGTTATTCTCACTATCGCCGTCGCGTGTATTTTCTTGTTCAGGAACATGGAGAGCAGTTCAGACTGCCTGATGATGCCAATTTGGTTGAGGATTGTCAAGTTGAGGCTTTTAATCTGTTTAACCAGAAATAGGTTGGGTTTGTGCCGAGGAAGAAGAAGAAGCTCCAAACCATATATTTCTTTTGGGTTTGACCAGTAGTGTGTTTCGATGTGTAAGCTGGTTTCCCCAGCCTGGACTTGTGTTTGTTTACTTGCTTTCAAATAAACATGATATGTCAAGCGAGCCCCCGCACCACCGCGCTACAAAGTCTCGATCATATAGTAACAACATGTAATAAAAACACACTTAATGAAAATAAAAACAGTAAACTAAGGGAGAAAAATATCAATTTTTGCAATTAGAATATTGGTGTTGTATTTTTATTGTACAAAAAGTTTCAATTTCAAAGGAAGAATAAACTATAGATAAGTTATGATGTATTTTTATTGTACATGTTTATTAATGAAATAAAAAAAAGTAAAGTGAGGCAGAAAAATACCAAATTTTTAAATTTGATAAGTTATGATGTATTTTTATTGTTAAAAAATCAAGTTCAAACTAGAATTTAAACATGAATAACAAAGTCATGAAAATGTAAAAAAAATGTTTGGATGCTAGCAGCAAGGTTCGAACCTCAAACCGCCTGCCGGCAGCAAGGTTCGAACCTCGAACCGCATGGCACCAAAGCAACCCCCGCACCACTGCGCTACTAAGTGTTTCTCGACATGAGTGGCAACGTATAGTAGATAACCCCACCAACGGCGGATTAGTAGTGGCGGGCATGATGACGTCACCAGCCCGCCACTGCTATCCTTTTAGTAGTGGCGGGCGTCACTGTATGCCCGCCACTACTATACTTTTTTCCACCCGCCCAGACTAAACCCTAGTAGTGGCGGTCGGTGACGTCAGCGGCCTGCCACTACTATGTCTCTGCCCGCCACTACTACGATAAATATCAGTGGCAGGTAGGATGACATCAGCATGCCCGCCACTACTAATCCACTTATATAAAAGTTTTTGCTCCCGCCGTCCGAAAACCTAGTTTCATTTCTAACTCCCGTGCGCCGAACTCTGCCCATTGCCGCCGCTCCCGGAGCCCACGCCGCCCTCGGAGCCCGTCGTCGTCCCCGAAGGGCGTCGCCACCAAACTCCGCACATCGCTCCCACAGCCCACGCCACCCTCGGAGCCCGTCGCCACCGAACTCCGCTCATCGCTCCTGGAGCCGTCGCCGCCATCCCCGAAGCCCGTCGCCGTCGTCCCGGAGCACGCGCCGCCACCGTCCCTGGAGCCCGTCTCCTTCATCCCCGAGCCCACGCCGCCGTCCCGGATCCCGCACTGCCGCCCTCCACACATCACCACCATCCGGAGCCCGTGTCGCCGCCCTCCACTCGTCGCCACCGTGCTGAAAAAAAGGTCAGCTACTGCCCTTTTTAACATCAATTCACATATGTTAATTAGGTCATGGACGAGAGTAGGCTAAACTCATGTGATGCATATAAAAGCGGACCTGAAATTTTCTAGGCATCTAAAGACAGACAAAAAGTAGAAATAAATCAAGCATCTAGATCCAAGGACAAAACGGTAGTAAATGTCCCATGTGAGCATCTCACATGAACACTAGCCTAGGATGGCCAAAGCCTTGGGTGGGTCTGCCTATGAATGCTTACGAGATATTTGATAATTTACCACTGAGAAGTGACTTTATATTTTTGTCACATGGATCTATATTTATTGATATAAATGAGTCTACATGTTAGTCTTAATAATGACATCGTAATTGAAGAAGACATCTTTAGAGTGGCAAATAATCAATTTTTTTGGATGGATGGATATATATACTTGTGCATGTGCCCTTGTTGCGCCCTGTCCTAGTTCGCTGCATACACATATACCCTATTGATAGCTTACTTCATCGATCGAGTGTCTCATCGATCTTCCTATATGTTGTGAAAATCAAGGATATATCAAATCAAAGTTGATCAAACATGAAGCACATGTTAATTTTGCTCGGATCAAGATGGCAAATGGCACTAGGATGATGAGAATAGTGAGAAATATATATGTGCTTTATCAGGATGGGAGGAACTAGGAATCCATTACAAACTGAATGATGAATGATCATGTTTGACAAGATGCACTACTACAAATCGTCACTGTAGTGGCGAATCTAGGATTTTAGGATAGTTTCCATTTTTTTGTCGATAAAATTTTAATTACATTTTTATTTGTATGGTGCTAAACACATAATTTTTGAAGATAGTGTTAATAACATTATTTTCCTAATAAAGTGTTAATTACATTATTATGAATTATGAGCACGCTTAGAGCTTATCCTCAAAATCAACTATAGATGCAGTGTTTGCATTCAATTGTGCAGTGTTGTATGGACAAAGGCTTCAAAGATAACTAAACTAACTAAACTAGTTATACTTGTGGTATATTTGAAGAGGGGAGAAGGGACGTCATCATGCCCGCCACTACTAATCCGCCTATATAAATATTTCGCTCCTGCCGTGTGAAAATCCTAAGCCCTAATCTTCTCCCGCCAATTATGAAGTTGAATATGTATGGGATGGTTCACTTGAATGGGATGGTCCTGAATAAGATGGTACAAGTAGGGCATTTGGTTGTTTGTATCGGATGATACATGATTTTGTCGAGGCGCCTATTCACCCCCCTCTAGTTCTTGAGTGAAGTCTTCTATATCTAAGTTATGCCATGAGAAATATTGCATACCACATTACCACTTTTTTAGAACAACTTTTAGAGGCCTATGATGCAAATAGTAATTGAGTTCTCTCATGTATGTCATCAAGCCGTGGGACACATCCATTCCGGTCAACAACTTCTTCTTTCTCGTGTTGCTGACAGGGAATGGATGTGCTCACGGTTCCATGGCAGCCATGAACATTTTGAAAAGCAACACAAAATATGCTAAGGCCTAAACAACACTGTGATCAGTTTACTACTGCTATTATTTATAAGGCTACTATATACTAATCCTCAAGTTCATGCATCTGGCTAAAGGCCAACATTAGATTCTGCAATTCCTTTTAGAGGCCTATGATGCAAATTGTTATTTAGTTATCTCATGTATGTCATCAAGCCATGAGACACATCCATTCCTGTCAACAATTTCTTCTTTCTCGTGTTGCTGACAGGGAATGGATGTGCTCATGGTTCCATGGCAGCCATGAACAGTTTGAAAAGCTACACAAAATATGCTGAGGCCTAAACAACACTGTGATCAGTTTACTACTACTATTATTTCTAAGGCTACTATATACTAATCGTCAAGTTCATCCGGCTGAAGGCCAACGTTAGATTCCACAATTCCTTTTAGGGGCCTATGATGCAAATTGTTATTGAGTTATCTCATGTATGTCATCAAACCATGTGACACGTCCATTCCTGTCAACAGCTTCTTCTTTCTCGTGTTGCTGACAGGGAATGGATGTGCACATGGTTCCATGGCAGACATGAACATTTTGAAAAACAACACAAAATATGCTGAGGCCTCAACAACTTTAGGATTAATATGACATCAGACCTTTTTTGCATAACCAAAATTCTGATACATTAGCCTCTTAATATGAATAGTTTATCTATGGCGGAAGAAGGACGTTCCATCGAGGAGCTCAGCTACGAGTCTCCCGCAAAAACAAATAAAGAGGGTTCATCTGAAGGATCCTCCGATAGCGAATCTTCGTACCACTCTCCGGAGAATGAACATCCAATGGAGCCTAGGAAGAAAAGAACGAGAGAAGACGCCGATGAGGATTACATTCCTGAAGCTCAAGCAGAGGTAATTATTACGTTAGTAACAAGTCAGAGCAGCTTCTAACCGAGGATTACATTCCTGAAGCTCACATTGTCTATCATCGTAGGATCGTCCAAAGCGAGGAAGCAAGCGTCGATTATTCCAAGTCGAGAAAAGAACAACTATTGTCCCAGCTATTGAGTCAGCTGAGCGAACAGATGTTGAGCCCGCTGCCACAACATCGTCTGCAAATGCGAAGAGGAGAGGGAAACGGGAGAATAACAAGCTGCATACAGCTATCTATGAGGTTGAAGAAGTGCATGTTGATGGGGCTCCAAAGAAGCCAAAAGAAATCACAGCGAAGTGGCATAACGACTGTGGATGTCTC
The DNA here is from genome assembly GCA_019279435.1 of Zizania palustris. Lineage (NCBI taxonomy): Eukaryota > Viridiplantae > Streptophyta > Magnoliopsida > Poales > Poaceae > Zizania > Zizania palustris. The sequence continues at coordinate 2,363,034 of JAAALK010000287.1, forward strand.
GCCAGGGAGCGATGTAAGATAGTTTGGAAAAATTGGAAGACTGTCCCTGAAGCTACAAAGAACGAATTGTGGCAGCATATAAAAACGCATTATAAATTCCCGGAAGACCGCTTAGAAGACGCTAAAGCTGCCACATTGAAGACTATCGGGAAGGCTCTCCGTACATTTAGGACTAAACTGAACACACAATACCTTCAGAAAGATGAGTCACCACTCAACGACTACGGCTTTATAACGCCAAATGCCTGATGAGGGGATTGAGGCAATCGGAGATGCTCTAAATAACTTTGTCCTATGGGCGAGCCGAGATATCAAATTACTGCAGACAAGTTCTCAGAGTAAATCACCTATTGTCTCATCACAATCCCTCAGATATCTTTCATCTCAGGATGTGCAAAATATAGGATCTTTATCACCTGTTGATGAGCGTGAAATAGAGGAAAGGCAGAGGAAGAGCCAGTGCCCAATAAAGTGGCAGAAGTGATAGAATCGAAAGTGACTTCTGATCCTCAAGTGACAAAGCCAGTGCCAGTGCTTGAGCCCACTGATGAGCCCAACACAAATGTGCCAGAGCTAGATCAAATACCAGTGCTAGTTCCGGCTGAGCCTCAAGTGCTAGTTCCGGCTGATCCTCAAGTGCCGGTGGCCAAGCCCATAACAAAAGTGCTAGTGCTAGTTGCTGCCGAGCCTGAAAAACAAGATGCATGCCCAAAGCCAGCAATCCACAAGATAACTGTTCAAGCTGGGCAGTGTTCTGCGCTGAAATCTGAGATGCATAAATTTTTTACTACTATGGGGCAAACACGTTCTATGCCCGAAGCGGCTCCGATAAAGGCTCCAGTACAAAAGCATGCGGGCTCACTTTCTGTTGATAAGAGGACCTACGGAGACGAGGATTATATCGAATACGAACCAGGCAAACCATTATTACCCCAAGGAGTACTTAATTGTATGCCTTGGACGATGAAAACATTTCATGACTGGTACCTCGAAGCGTCTTCGTTAGGAGTAACACAAATAGAACTGGAGGTTCCACAAGAAATATTCAACTACCCAGAGTTTAAGCTTGCACTATTTTTCGACGACTTCCATCGGATGTTTCGTCTGAAGCGAACCGACATCACAAGCATGATGCTCTGGTGCATGTAAGTACTTTATACTTTGTCAATACAAAGCAAAAATAAATAATGTCTTATATTGACTATTGTTTTATAACATATGCAGTTGTAATTCACGCGGTGATGAGTCTAAATTGTATGGGTACTTAAACCCGTCATTAATAAGCCAAAGTGCGCTGAACCCGACACTAAACCAGAACGATAGCAAGTACTGGACTGCGGGTAAGAAAAAATTTCAAAGAAAGATGTTCAATAAAGACGAAGACAAACATAAGAAGAACAAAAGGAGTTGTGCCGCGTTGTATATTGTGCGGTGCATGGATCAATGGAAGGACAGAGAAATGATAAGTGGGGCATATAACTTTAAGTAAGTATACCCACTATATCCACTTAATCACGTTTTATCGATTATGAAACTAACATAATCATGTATTACTTCTTTCGATAGTGATCATTGGATGGCACTTCTGATATACCCAAAGAGCTCAAGGGTTTATGTGCTCGACTCGCTCGACAAACCCAAAAAGAATGTCAAGATATATTAAATGTTATTCAGAGTGCATATAGATACTACGTGGAAAAGTTAGGTGGCCCACATGATCCACATAGGCCGAAAGAAATGCTTATCAGAACCAACTATCCGGTAATATTATATTTTTAAATTTGTTAATTCAATTGATAAAGCCAAACTATATATCGTTCTAACTTTGTCTATTTTGAATTGTCACAAACAATCTCTTGGTTCCGTGCATTGTGGCTACAATACTTGTGATTTCATGAGCAATAACTTAGGAAAGTTTGGGCGGACAGTATCTGAGGATACTAAAGAAGTAAGTTGATTTCTTGTGTGTTAATCTAATATAACTTGCAGCGTATGTACTTATATTTTACGTATGCAGGCGTCAGGTCCATCAACCGTTGCCCAGAAGAGCCAACTCTCTGAATCACAAATGTACGAAATCGTATCAAGGATGTGCCGCTTTACGATGCATGAGATTCTTCATGAGCTTGGAGTATTTTTCGATCCTGAGAGTGAAGTGACCAAGCATCCAACTTTGTATGATTGGGCCGGAAGAATGAAAAGGCGAACCAATTAAGATATGAGTTAGCCTTCCAAGAAAACATAAACCGCATGAGCATGTATTTGTGAAACAATGAATTGTGTTGATGGATGGTTATTGTGAAACATAAACGGAAGAATGTAAACTTTGTAAATTTTTGAAAATTGATGAGATGGATGGTTGTTGTGTTGATGTGTTGTTGTTGTGGATGTGTATGTGGATATGTGGATGTTTTGCTGCTGTGTATGTGGATATGTGGATGTTTTGCTGCTGTGTATGTGGATGGCTGTGTGAAGCATATAATTTCTGTGTTTTGGTTTGTGGGATCACATCATTCTGTGTTATGGCTTATACACAGCAGTGGCGGGCGAATGAGGTAGCTTGCCCGTTACTGCTGTTGACACAGTGGTGGCGGGCGGGCTGACATCATCTGCTCGCCAATGCTATTGATAACGGTAGTGGCGGGCAGATGAGGTCAGCGCGCCCGTTACTGCTGTTGACATAGTGGTGGCGGGCGCGCTGACATCATCTGCCCGCCACTGATATTGATAATAGCAGTGGCGGGCAGATGAGGTCAGCGTGCTCGCCACTGCTGTTGACACAGCGGTGGCGGGCGCTCTGACCGCCACTGCTAACCAGCGATAGCAGTGGCGTTAGAGCAGTGGCGGACTGGATGCCCGCCACTATAGGTCGATTTTGCCCGCCGCTACAGTGTCGCTTTGTAGTAGTGCAAGTCCAGAAGCTAACAGGATGGCTTGCAGCTCTTAGCAGATTCCTGTCCAGGTCAACCGAATGAAGCCTTCCAATTTTCAAAGCTCTAAAGGGGTCCGAAAGTTTCAACTGGACGCCGGAGTGCCAGAAGAGCTTTGATGATATCAAGGAATACCTCGGAAGCCTGTTGACGCTTACTGTGCCCCTCTCGGAAGAAACTCTCCTCCTTTATCTGGCAGCAACAAGCTCCGCAGTAAGTGCAGTACTGGTCAGAGAAGTTGAGCTTAAGGGAAAGTGGTGCAAAACCCAGTTTATTTCGTCTCAGAAGCTTTGTCCAGAGCAAAGACAAGATACTCCGAGCTCGAGAAATTTGCTTATGCCCTAGTAATGGCTTCGCGAAAGCTAAGGCATTATTTTCTAGCGCATAACCTAATCGTTCCTACCTCGTATCCTCTTGGTGACATGCTTCGGAGCAAAGATTCTACGGGTAGGATCGGCAAATGTGCTGTCAAGCTAGCCCCCTTCAGAATTTCCTTCACGGCGAGAACAACTATCAAATCCCAAATCATAGATGACTTCGTAGCAGAATGGACCTATCTGCAGTTTGGGCCCCGGAAGAGCCCTCCGAAGGTTTATGGACAATTTTTTTTCTGACGGAGCTTATCAGGCATCTGGTGCCAAAGCTGGAGCTGTAATAATATCACCGTCAGGGCAAAAAGCCATGTATTCTGCGAGGCTCAAATTTAAGACCCCCAGTAATATCGCAGAATATGAAGGAATCCTACTAGGCCTCCCAAAGGCAAATGCACTTGGAGCAGCAAGGATAATAATAAAAACAGATTCCCAAGACATCGCAGGCCATGTTGACAAAATCTTTCAAGCAAGGAACCCACATCTGGCGAAGTATATAGAAGAAATCCGCAAAACAAAAGCAGTGTTCAAAGGATTTTCTGTTTGAAATATCCCTCGAGCGGATAATCAACTTGCAGACATTCTAGCGAAGGCTGCAGCCGGAGCATTGGACCTCCCGGAGGGTGCTTTCTATGAAGAACTATTCAAGCCTACAGTCAATCAATTACCCTCCACAGAAGTCCTTTGCATCCTAGCTACAAATTGGAGGGCTCCGATAATGGATGTCTTGCAAGGCAGCGCAGATTCGTCAGAAGGTCCGGACTTCCGAAGGTTGCATGCAAGGGCTAGAAATTATAAGCATGTCAATGGAGTGTTATACAAAGCCGGAGTTTGTTCTCCTCTACTCTGGTGCATCTCTCAACCCGAAGGCCAAGACATACTTCGGGACATTCGCGAAGGTTTATGTGGAAGCCACCTAGCCCCACGTGCTCTAGCAGGAAAGACACTTCGGCAGGGGCTCTACTGGCCGACTATTGTAACAGATGCGGAGGAGTTGGTTCGAACCTGCCAAGGATGCCAGTGGATGGGAAGACAAAGCCACCGTCCGCTAGTACCACTTCAAGTTATTGCCCCGGTATGGCCAATGGCACGGTGGGGCATGGATCTCATCGGCCCTTTTCCAATGGCAAAAGGCAGCTTGAAGTTTGAAGTGGTAGCAATTGAATATTTTTCTAAATGGGTCGAAGCAGAACCTCTGACTGTTATCACTTCAAGAAATGTGCAAAAAAATTTTTGCAAAATATTATATGCAGGTTCAGAGTACCAAGGGAGCTAACTGTGGCTAATGGAACCCAGTTCGAAGCTGAGACATTCAAAGAATTTTGTGAAGAGCTGGGCATCAAGTTATGCTTTGCAGCAGTGCGCCACCCGTAGTCCAATGGAGCCGTCGAGCGAGCCAACGGGAATATTCTCTCCGTTATGAATCGAAGGATTGTTGGGTTGGTCAAGGGGTTGTGGGTCGAAGAGCTCCCTAAGATTTTATGGTCCATTTGGACCACTCAAGCCAGGTCCAGAGGATTTACCCCATTCAAGCTGCTATTCGAAGATGAGGCCATGACTCCTACGGAGCTCAGGGGTGGATCCCTTCGCGTAGTAGAAATTGGAGACGAAGATGAGAGGAACACTTCGCTAGACTTGTCAGAAGAAACAAGGATTCGAGTTGTCGCCAATCTGACGAAGTACCAAGACCAAACAAAAACATGGTATGACCCAAAGATAAAGCTGAACGAGCTTAGGCCAGGTCATTTAGTTTTGCGAAGTGTAATAGCACTAGGGAAGTTAGGAAATAAATGGGAAAGACCATATATTATCCGACGCTCAGGGCGCCCTGGATCATTTAAATTAGCTAATTTAGAAGGGGAAGAGTTGAAGCATGCATGGCATGCGGAGCACCTTAAGCGTTATTACGCTTAAGGGCTTCATGTAATCAATTGTAAAAGTTCATTTTTAAATAAAAGTGGAGGTTCGAATCTTGTTTGCTCTTCGAATATCCCTTACACCTGGTGGACGCATCAGGAGAACGGAGATGCTTGCGGAGTCAAGCATCTTTCTGAGGACCTGGGCAACGGCCTTCGAACCATTGGTTCAAGGGCTCCACTGCCAGCCTACGGATTTTAGGCTCCGGCTTGTTAGGATCCGTAGAAGAGTCTAAGGACTTTAAAAGAACATATTTCCGGCCTCCGGGTTCGAAGCATCTGTAAAAGAGTCGAAGGTGGCCAGCCTAGGGATTCTAGGCTCTAGCTTGTTAGGATCCGTAGAAGAGTTTAAGGACTTTAAAAGAACAAATTTCCGGCCTCCGGGTTCGAAACATCTGTAAAAGAGCCGAAGGTGGCCAACCTACGGATTCCAGGCTCCGGCTTGTTAGGATCCGTAGACGAGTCTAAGGACTTTAAAGGAACCGATTTTCGACTTCTAGGTTCGAAGCATCTATAAAAGAGTCGAAGGTGGCCAGCCTACGGATTCCAGGTTCCAGCTTGTTATGATCCGTAGAAGAGTCTAAGGACATTAAAGGAACAGATTTCCGACCTCTAGGTTCGAAGCATCTGTAAAAGAGGTGAAGGTGACCAAGTAATAAGGTTTCAAGGCTCCGACCAATGAGACACTTTTAAAGTCCTAAGCGACTAGTATAGGAGCTTGCGAGTATAAAGTTAGCTCCGAAACTTACAAACATCATAATACGAACGTATAGTTTGAAGAACTCTACAAAAAGTAAAGTATGGTTACTAAGTGTTGTGCGAAGCATCAGATTGTTGTGCAAATCATTGTGTCCGATGGACCTTATTGTAATGCGTAAGGTCCCCAACCCACAAGGAGGGGTAGGAGAGTAAGGAACAACAAGATGCTTCTAAAGCAATTCATATTAATCTAATAATCATACTTTTACATCGAGAGAAATTTTGGTCTAAGCCTAGGTAAAATCGGAGACCCATTCGGCCTCTAGAACTACTTCTAAGGCTACTTTGACCTCCGGAGCTTGAAGCTGTCGAAACTGTCTTTTTAGTTCGAGTGCTTGTTTTCTTCTTCGAAGCTCGCAGTTTCTTCTGCTCCACTTGAGTTTAGCCCAAGTCAGAAGCCTTTCGGAGTTAGCCTCCGTAGGGTCTTCGACCTGATACTCCAAATCAGACCAATCTACATGCTCGGAGGATGAAGATATCTTCTACTTTTCCTCTTCCTTGATATAAGTTAAGACGTCGTGACAAACTTCGGAGGCTATCTCTCCTTGGTCTCCATGAGGAACAAAGAAGCGAGAGCGGCGGTAAGGCCCTAAGGTCTCAAGGAATGAACACTGTCGATGGAGCCCTTCATTAATTTCTAGTATTTCAAGTTAGGCTCCGAAGGACATGGCAAAACCTAAAAGGATAGATATTCAAACAAGTTCTTCATTTACAAACTTTTCATTCATTAATCCAAAGGGCTTTACAAGGTTTTTATACATATTTAAATGCCCTATAAGACTAGACCTGCGGGTCGGTCGGCGGAGCAGGAGGGGTCAGAGCTAGCGAAGCTGGAAGCAGAGGACTTGTTTGTGCTTGCTTTTGCCGACGGGCCTCGTCGATCCAAGCTTTGGCTGCAGCCTTGTGGTCCGTTTTCCAGATTGACTGGAAAGCTTCCCAAGCTGAGGCAACATCATGCGAAGGATGCAACAAGCTCTCGTCGGCGAAGCCTGCAGGTGTAGAACCCCCAACCGGAGCGATTGAAATTCCAAGGAATTCGAGGTGACGAAGGACTCCGATTCCAGCACATTGTCTGGATATTTCTCCGTACCAGACATCGGAGCCCATCATCAGCGACGTCGCAACTTGAATCCTCTTCAGCTTCCGGTCAAGGGGCTCGCTCGCCACAACAGAAGGCAAAGGGCACATGGTGCCGAAGTATTCCAAGGTACCCTGAATGGCATCCAAGTTACGCTCCGCTATTATAACATTCTTCGTCTCTGCCGCATCCAGCCACGCAAGCAGCAGCAGATACTTCGGCCATCTGGGATAGCACAGAGCTCTTCTGAGCCATCCCTTGCTTGAGAGAGCCTTGGAGCTCTACCAGTTCAGCGCTCGATGTAGCTGCCGCCTGCCAGAGCTTCTCGACATCCGATCGGAGCACCAAGCACATGGCTTTGGCTTCTTGGGCCGAAGTTCGGAGCGTGCCGCTGCTCTGCTGTTCGAGCCGAAGGGCTACATCGGTGGTGGCTCTAGCCCTCCATTCTTTGAGGAGCTCTTCCTCCAACCGAAGTGTCTTGTCTTCAGATTTTTTGAGTGTGGTTTGGAGGGTGGTAACCTTCCTCTTGAGCCAATTGGTTTCAGCTTCGTTGGAAGTCGCTGCTGCTCTAGCAAG